>PVIH01015506.1:0-49364 GCA_004025045.1 Sigmodon hispidus | reverse complement strand
TGGAGGAGTGTTCCCCTTGCTCTGCATCCTCTCCAACATAGGCTGTCATCTGTGCCTTTTATCTTAGCCAATCTAACAGGTGTTAGGTGGTATCTCAAAGTTGTTTTGATTTGCATTTCTCTGATGGCTAAAGATGAAGAG
This sequence comes from Sigmodon hispidus, assembly GCA_004025045.1. Taxonomy (NCBI): domain Eukaryota; kingdom Metazoa; phylum Chordata; class Mammalia; order Rodentia; family Cricetidae; genus Sigmodon; species Sigmodon hispidus. The sequence goes on along the minus strand of PVIH01015506.1, from coordinate 49,223 downwards.
CACTTTTTCAGGTGCCTTTCAGCCATTCGTAGTTCCTCTGCTGAGAATTCCCTTTTTATATTTGAACCACATTTTTTGATTGGGTTATTCAAGGTTTTGGTCTCTAGATTCTTGAGCTCTTTATATATCTTAGAGATCAGTTCTCTATCACTTGTAGAGTTGGTGAAAATCTTTTCCCATTCTGTAGGCTGTCGTTTTGCCCTATTGACAGTGTCCTTGGATTTGCAGAAGCTTCCTAGTTTCAGGAGATCCCACTTATTGATTGTTGGTCTTAGTGTCTGTGCCACTGGTGTTATATGTAGGAAGTGGTAGCCTGTGTCAATTTGTAGAAGTGTATTTCCCACTTTCATTTCTATCAAGTTCAAAGTGGTTGGGTTTAAGTTGAGGTCTTTGATCCACTTGGATTTGAGTTTTGTGCAGGGTGACAGACTCGGATCTACTTACATTTTTCTACACACTTCCATCCAGCTATGCCAACACCATTTGTTAAATATACTATCATTTTTCCATTGAATGTTTTGGGCCTCTTTGTCAAAGATCAGGTGTTCATAGGTTTTTGGGTTAATGTCTGGATCCTCAATTCTATTCCATTGGTCCACAAATCTGTTTTTATACCAGTACCAGGCTGTTTTTATTACTGTAGCTCTATAGTATAGCTTGAAGTCTGGGATGATAATACCTCCTGTGGTTCTTTTTTTGAGTAAAATTGTTTTGGCAATCTTGGCTTTCCTGTTATTCCAAATGAAATTGAGTATTGTTCTTTCAAGGTCCAAAAATTATTGTGTTGGGATTTTGATGGGCAGTGCATTGAATCTGTAGATTGCTTTTGGTAGAATTGCCATTTTTACTATGTTGATTCTACCAATCCAGGAACATGGGAGAGATTTCCATTTTCTGATATCCTCTTCAATTTTTTTCTTCAGTGATTTAAAATTTTTGTCAAATAGGTCTGTTACTTCTTTGGTTATAGTTACTCCAAGGTATTTAATACTATTTGCAGCTATTATAAAGAGTAATGTTTCCCTTATTTCTTTTTCAGCCTGTTTGTCTTTAGTGTATAGAAGGGCTACTGATTTCTTTGAGTTAATCTTGTATCCTGCTACATTGCTGAAGGTGTTTATCAGCTGTAGCAGGTACTTGAAAGAATTTTGTGGGTCATTCATGTATACAATCATATCCTCTGCAAATAGAGATAGCTTCACTTCTTCTTTTCCAATTTGTATCCCCTTAATCTCTTTTTGTTCCCTTATTGCTTTAGCTAAAACTTCGAGAACTATATTGAATAGATAAGGGGAGAGAGGACATCCTTGTCTAGTTCCTGACTTTAGTGGGATTGCTTTGAGTTTTTCTCCATTAAGTTTAATTCTGGCTGTTGGCTTCTTGTAAATCGCCTTTTTTATATTTAGATATTCTCCCTGTGTTCCTGATCTCTCCAGGGCTTTAATCATTAAAGAGTGTTGGATTTTGTCAAAGGCTTTTCCACATCTAAGGATATGATCATGTGGTTTTGTTCCTTTAGTTTGTTTATATGATGGATAACATTTACAGTTTTTCGTATGTTAAACCAGCCCTGCAGTTCTGGGATGAAGCCTACTTGGTCGTGGTGGATGATATCTTTTATACATTGTTGTATATGGTTTGCCAAAATTTTGTTGAGAAGTTTCACATCCATATTCATAATGGAAATTGGTTTGTCATTCTCCTTCTTTGTTGTGTCTTTGTGTGGCTTGGGTATTAGGGTAATTGTGGCCTCATAAAAGGAATTTGGCAATATTCCTTCAGTTTCTTCTGTGTGAAATAGTTTAAGGAGTAACGGCAGTAATTCAACTTAGCTTTCTGTATTAAAAAGTTGGGCTCTAAAATACAGTTCTAAACTAATAGCTACATGAGTGGCCCTGGTTCAACTAAATGGTCTGAAAAACAAAAACAAAAGCCATGATCTTAGGAGGGAAAAACAGCTAGTGATTTGGGGATAGGATTGTTGACAAATATGCCAATGATGTAAGAGAAATGGGAATAGTGGTAATAATCATGATGCATTCTATACTTGTATAAAATTTTCAACTAAAATTTTAATGAAGAAAGCAGAAAATTTTTACTGAATGTCATCATTTTTAAAACAGGTAAATAGAATTTTACCTATCATATTTCTTTTTCTCTTTTTTTTTTGTCAAGGACCCATATTTGGTTTATTAAAGAATGGATGGGGAAGGAGGAAGAGACAAAGAGAGAGAGGGAGTAGAGAGCAGAGAAGCAGAAAAAAGAGCCCATCTGTTATATTTCATTGAGTTTGTCTAATTCAGTTTTACAACCACTGACTATTTAATAATTGATTTTATTTTAATAAAATTATGAAACAATAGCTTCACTATTTATTTGAAAACAAGCAAATAAACCAGTTTAATAATTACAGTTCAAATAAGGCCAAGTGATAGCATAAGGTAATGCTATATGGCTGTATGGCATATTTTGAAATGTTTTAGTTAACAGTGCATTTGTCTTGTGGTATACCCTCAAATCTCACTCTTTTGGCAGTGAGACATAGAGAACATATGACTCAATTTGAAAAATACATCTCTGAGTTCCACTGATGAGGGAACAAGAAGAAAAAAATTTACTCCTTGACCATCTCCACAGATATCATAGATGCCTGCTCTTTGATATGATTGATATGTATGAGTTTATTAGGTATTATTGTGTATTTTCTCTGCTTAGGCTACAGAGTTCCTGGAAATGATATGTATTTGTATAAGTGGCTATTGAATATTACTATCCAGGTAGACAGTAGCCCACAAACACATCACTTTTTTGAAAAACATTGTACATACTAACTGACCATTAGAGATGCTATAGGGTAGGTTGAGAAACAATGGTCCTTTGACTAGCCTCAATCTAAAAACTTTCTTAATTTCATAACTGTCCATTGAAACTGTTCTCAGTTAAGACTTGGTCATAACTTCTTTCTGACTGAGATTCTTCCTGTCTCCAGAAGTTTCTTTCTGGCAGAGATGGTCCCACAGTTTGTTCCCAGAGAACCCAATTTGTGTCCCATCTTCATCAAATACTGTGACCAGCCTAATTGGGGATGCTCTGAGAATGACCTCCACTGCAGTGCATATAATGATAATCAGTGCTGACAGCTACTGACCTCACCTCTGTGATCCCTGTACATCAGTGGGCTTCGATTGCATACTTGCTCCACTGCACACTTTACCTCTGACCTGTACACACTTAGAAATATAGTGACCCCTTCCCCACCTTATCTCTCAGTATGCCACACAGTCACGAAAGGATCAAATGCACACCCTTCTCTGATGAGTAGCATGAGTTTTTCCACAACATTAATGAGATTAGATTATAGTAAACATTCATGAACTCTCAGGACTCAGAGGTGATGAATTGTTAGTACTGCCAAGATGAAATTTAGTAACTAGTCACCATTATACCAAGTGTACATCTTTTGAGGTACATCAAAGCTTTTATGTTTTTGGAATGTAATAAATTTAAATCCTATCAGAGACCCACTCTACTTTTTTATTTTGATTTTTTAAAATTTTACATACCAACAACAGCTCCCCTTTCTTCCCCTCCTCCAACTAGCCCCCTGTGCCTCAGCCACTTCTTAGAGAGGGTAAGGATTCCCACAGGGAGTCAGTATAGTCTTAATATCAAGTTGAGGCAGTACTAAAGCCATCCAACATATGAAGGCTGAGTAAGTTATTCCTCTATAGGGAATGGACTCCAAAAAGCAAGTTCATGCACTAGAGATAAATCCTGGTCCCACTGCCAGAGGCCCAACAATCTGCCCAAGCGACACACTGTCTTCCATATTCAGAGTTCCTAGTTCAGTCCCATGCAGGATTCCAACTGTCAGTCCAGAGCCAATGAGCTCCCAGTAGCTCAACTGTCTCAGTGGGTTTCCCCATCATGATCATGTCTCCTTTGCTTACATAATCCTTCCTCACTCTTTATGACTGGACTGGGAGTTGGGCCAGAATTCTGTGCCTTTTTAAAGTTTCTGTCACTTAACTTTTTTCTCTCTCATTTATTCATTGTATTTAATTCTTAGAATTGGATGGCACAGTAGCAAATTCAGTAGAATTTTAGGAGACCAAATGCAGATGAGTACTGGTTCCAAATAGTATCATTGTAAGGAAATCTGTAGATCCAAGACATTCATGCTAAAGTTTTACCCTCTTTCAATGAAATAAGAATGCTTTTGCTTAAGATCTACTAATGATAAGAGCACTGACTGCTCTTCTGGAGGATCTGAGTTTGATTCCCAGCATCCACATGGCAGCTAACAACTGCCTGTAATTCTAAGATTTGACACCTTTACACAGATATACATGCAAGCAAAACAGCATTTTCCCCTCTAGTTTTTACATTAATGGTCTCCCACTGCAATTTTAATAGCAAACAAAAAACCTTGCCTGGAAATGTTGGATATAGTACCTTTAATTGCATAATTAGAAGCACTTCCCCTGTGAATTTTTTTTTTGGTATTTTTCCATCTTTTTGAAGACTTTAAGAGATGTCTGGCCTCCCTACGTATGTCTATCAAGTCCTGTTGATTGTTATTTAGTGTACAGCTAAGATGATTGATAAAATAAGTGAGTAGAAAAGAAAACATAGCAAAATTAGTTTTTAATTTCCTTTCTCTCCTAATTGCTCCCAGTGTGTGCTTATGAAAGCATGGAATCATGACTCCCTTCTCTACCATGAATACCAGTAGCTCCTTCAGTTCTCAGTGCTGAAAATGATTTGTAAGACCTGTTACAATGAAGGGAAATAGTTTTGAACAGAAAAGGAAGTCGGACTTCTCTTTTAGTTTTGAAAGGCTCTCCAGGGTGGTAGTCTTATACATTCTGTAAAGAAGCATTTCTAATGACAGGTGAGATCTGAGGTCTTCAAATGTGGTCATTTCTTTTTGCTCCCACTTTCTTCCTCTTTTCCTTCTTGTATTCTTCTTCAACAACCATTTTTTCTTCCTCATTTTACATAGTATTTTACAACCTGCAATCAATCTAGGTTAATAATGAGGAGATTTGTCCAGTTACATTTTCAGGAAAGGTGACAGTGCTTTTCCAGTCTTCTGTTACACATTTAGATGAAATTATCCACAATATGTCAGTGCCATAATCAGTGCAGACTCTTTGCTAGTTTTTTCTGCTTCTCTGATCAGATCATTTCCTGTTTAAAGATAATAGAAAATTTTATAAGCTCTGCATCCTGGAAAAGCCATACAAATCCATTAAGTATCATTGCAAACTAGAAGCCTATTGTTTTGATGAACACTAAGAATAAGATGGTTAACAAAGTAGTGTCACACTCCCATGAGTTCTTAGGTGGAGGCTGCATTATCCAGAATGACACTGAAGCCAGTCATATATATAGGACTCTGGTGATTTCAAGGTTCACTGACAAACTTGCTGTTAGCATAATTGAGAAACCTTTATGAGGTTTTAGGCACAAGAAGGAAATAATCAGATTTCTGTATTACACAAAGGTTAAATTTGAGTTAGTATAGAAATATATGGTCAGTGAGAAGTTTTAGAAACAGTGGATGATAGTATTGCCTGAGATAGGATGGCGGCGATAATGCTATTGCAAAAGAAAGAGAAATAAACAAGTTGAGGTAACATAAATCAGGAGAACTACAGGGGAAATTCTAGGTTCCTGAGCTCAGCATTCTGATGGACACACTGTACTCTACTTATTGCAATGCAAAATAACATATAAAAACTATACTGAATGGGAAGATGGATATGGTTGTCATCATGATGAACTAGAAACAGGATTCAAGCATTCAAAGAAAAATTCTGAATAAGAATATTGTTTTGAGGTCCAAAATTAAGTTTTAGAAATAGAACCTAGTAAGCTCATGCCTAAGCAGAGATGAGGCTGTTTTAGAAGAGTGCTGCAGTATACTAAAAAGAAGAACAGCTTTGGAAGAGAATTCAGTGTCAATTCCATTTTAGAGTGAATGATAATTTGTGAAGATTTCAGTAAAGCATTCTGAAATGAAATAAATTTGCTGAATTTAGCTAACAAGCCATTGATTAATATTAATTACTGGCAATTCTTCTTTACTTACTAAACTAATGTATTGAATAACCAGATGAAAGTAAATTGGGGAGTGGACAGCATGTAAGGTTAAACAGCTGTGATAGGCAACTTCCTGAATATAGATAAAGTAACTAGAATGGAAATGTGTATGTTCTGGATTTGTAAAAATGTAAAATGACTAGAAGTACATCTTTCAAAAAAATATAATAAAAATTAGAGCGTATTTTTGTTATATATAAGATGAATAAAATGGCAATTAGATATTCGAATATAGAGATGCACCCAAAAGCACAAGAATAGTGGTTGGACATAGAGTATTTAGCTATTCTCTCTAATAAGAAATATATAGGAGACAGATAAATAAATATGATTAAACATTGCAAGTGGATTGGTTTAACAAAAGACTTCACAGAAACTTAGGCTGTTTCTAGTCAAGCCGTATTGTTTTGTTGATTCTTCTTCTCATCTCTCTCATAGCTTGGTGTCAGAGATGTGGAGAAATTGGGAGGAAGGATGACAAGGAGAGAAAATAGAGACACACAGATAGAAACACATAGAGAAAGACAGACACATATACAAACAGACACTGAGAATGTGAATTTATATATGAGTTAATTAAAAATTTTTCATTAAAGGATATAATATACTCATGGACTTAAAAATATGTAAAAATTGTGAATTTAAACTACAGAAATATGTTTGAATATGCAAATATTTAGGTAAATTATTAATTTAAGTAATTTTATCTTGAAGCAATATTTGGCTCTCAAGATTCAAGAACAGAGAAAACAAAATTTAATAAAAAAATAATGTATATTATAGATTGGTTTATTTTTTAAAGTAGAAGAGGAACAAAGCTAAATTTGAGGTAATTTTGAGAAGAAGAAATGAGATGAAATTTAGGAAAAAATACTAGATTCTTAAGGAGGACAGGTGAAGATATAAATTGGAAACACAATATATTTCACAGGACCTAGGATGGCATTAGTAAATGTGATCCTGGACATAAAGGACAGCTTTGGTAGTAGTTATGAGTATAATGTGTGAAGTGAACTTGTTGGGTATGAAATCATGCAGATGTGTGGGTTGATATTAAAACCATCTAAGATGATGTATGAATTGATTATATGGACTGTAATTGGAAGAACTTCATGGAGGCAATGTTTGCAGTATTAATAACTAATAAAAATCAATAGCAAAATGAAAACAATAACAATGATGTCTACTGCGTGTGTTTGTTTGATTTATATCAATTGTCATAATTAAGCTTACAATACAACAAAGGAGTGTTACTACCTCAGGTTTTGTATTGTACAAAGTAAAATGACAAAAAGGGTCTTTCTGGCTAGAGAATACAATTTAGCTATTATCTTACAATACTCATTCAAAATGGTGAATCATTTGACTTTTATATGAAAAGATAAAAATATAGGTGAGTTTGATTGTTAAACTCAATGGAAGACACTGTTGGTATTGTGAGTATTTTTTTATAGGACAAATATTTTCTTCTGCATATTGAAATAATTAAACTATGCTTGGAAAATTAAAATTGTGGCCCATTTTTAGTCTATAAGCTAAAATGTGGGCTTTGATCAAGGCAAGGACAACACCTGAATTCACCAGGGTGTCAAAAGTGTCTGCTGCTTCCTACCAGTGATGTGTTCCTGGGTCTCATTCATTCACTGGTCCTCTTTTGTGGTTTTACAAAGCTTATAAAATTTTTACACAGTTTGAGTCTTAAAAAGCCTATTCTCCCTTCTAATTGAAGTAACCTGGAAGACAAATATAACTGTCATGAAAAATGCAAAACAGTGACGCACATGCTATAGGCTCCTAGGCAGCAGGTACTTTTGTATTAAGAGAAGGAGAGTGGAGAAACAGTAAAACTTCTTGGTTCAATCGATCTGACACTGGGTCTTGAGTGGTGAGAAGAATTTAGATGAACCTCGAGAAGCACATGGGTATACTTGGGTCAGGGCCATGTGACTGTGATGGCTCATAGGCACCTCAAGTTCATTCTTTATGTTTTCTACCACAAACACTGATGCTATAGACTGTTTATAGTATCCAGACAACCAGACAGTCTGCACATATTTTCATTTATCTTAACCCATATGAAGGTAAATACACACTCTTGTTATATGCCTGACTTTCTTAGAGATTTAAGGCACTTCTTAGAGAAAGACAACATTTAGTCTCAGCGACTTGCTTGTGCTTTTGTTGTGAATAAACTGATTATGGTGAATTTGTCACTTGGACTGTGTGAGGAAAGAGTTTCTCACTGTGACATGCAATTATTCTTTACTGAAATAGCCTTTTAGTGTACACAGAGGAAGACTACTAGTGATGTGTGCTTGTGGCATTATGGCAGCAATTATGCAAGGATTTCCATTAAGCCAGTCATTTTCAGGTTTTCACAAACAAATCACAATCTGCCATTGAAGAATAATGAGACAGAATCTTAGCTGAAAAACTTTGACTTCACAATACTGGCAAAATACAACCCGGTGCTTTCATACCCTCTCTCAAATAATATAACACAGAGATGACACAAAACCATTATAGATGGCTGAGTTAATGCATTAGGGAACAATAGTATTACAAAGAACATAAATTTAAAGTGAAATTCTCCAAGTTTAATGATGATAGGCACAAAAATGATATCATTTGAAAGACTCTAGTGTAAGCTTTCAGAAGTTTTACTATTTGGCTACTGCAGCTATATGTTCTCTGGCCTATTATTTTATTATATTTGAAGCATGCCTTCTAACTGTACTGTTCCTTCTCCTAAGAAGCCAGCACAACCCCAACTAGCTGCAGCAGGAAGAATTACCCTTGACAATTCAGGAGACAGTAGATAAATAAGCATGTGCACCCCATCCTCGATTAACCCGTGATAGATCTCCAAGAGCCTTCAGAGTCCAAGGGATCAATAATCCATTACAGCTCATACTGGTGACTAAATGACCTTGGGGGCTGGTACTGGCATCTGAAAATTTTTGCCCTTAAGCTATGACTTATAATAAATTCAAAGTTGCTCTCTGGTATCAACATGTGGTTGCAATAAAGGTTTCTTTATTCAGCTTCTGAAGGTGGAAAAAAAAACCAGAGAAATCAAATGTAATGAATAAAATGATGAGTAACCCCACCCAAGTTTCTTATTCTTTATCTAGAGTTTCATTATGCCTCTAAGTTCTAATAAATGAAGCCTATTGGGCTTGATCTGATGCCAGGTTTTTTTCTTTGCTCTCTAGCTGGGGCTGGTAATATTTATTTTCCTTCTTACTTAGTTCATATTATTCCTCCTAGGTTTGCGTACTCCTAGATTGTCCTTGCATTTGCTAATTAAATTATGTGTGTGTGTGTGCATGTATGTGTGTTTGCAGGGTTGCAAAGATGTATTAATTTTCATTACTGAGGTAAAATTTAAAATCTATTAGGTGATTCAACTTATGGAAAGGAAGATTATTTGGTTAATGATTTCTGAGGTTTCCAAGATCACTTGGCTGCATTGTTTGGAGCCTGAGACTCAGTTGTGGATCACATGCTGGAGCAAGGTTGCTCCTCTTTCATTGGATAGGAAGTAGAGTGAGAAAGACGCTGAGACAGAATGATGCTTTCCAAGAAAATACCACAAAAAACCTCATTCTTTCAAAGAGACCCCACATCTTCAATGTCCATTCAGTAAGACTCTATCTAATTATTATTTGATGCAGTCAATATATTCATGATTTTATCACCTCTTAAAAAGATTTCTAGTCATTGGTAGCTATATTTTCTAAAACAATGGCAGAAGACAGACAAATGTACCAGTGTCTGACATGCATGGAGTGAAACAGTTTTTACTGAAAATAAGTAAATGAAAGAGCAGAAGCAGAAGTGATAAATCTGATATATATTTTTAGAACATTTATATTAGGGTCAGTCCTAAATTCCATATTTCAATATTCACTAAATCTTTACAAAAATAATAAATATATGTATTGCCTCACTTTCTAAAAAAATAATACAATTTGTAAAACAGTTCAGTAATTTTCACAGTGCATAACCTCACAAAACTTCAACCTAGAAGTCTATCTTGTACAGCGTGGCTTGCCATGGCTGCTGGTCTGTGTTACATTTTTTTCTGAATGTTTTCAGTTTTAACCTTGGAACAGTGATCTCTGATGGGAGGAGGCCATGCTTTTTACCCATACTTGAATTTACATATTATTTCTAATATCAGATATGAATATCAAGCTGAATTAACAATGTCTTTCTGTTTAGAAATGCACTTCTGATAGAAAGATGAGCAACTGTCTGGACATAGAAACCTATGTCCTCAGGGAGTGAGAGGCTGGAGAATCCTTCCCCAGAGATCCCAAGGGACACAGAGCTGATGGCTCGGACCTGTCTTCAAGGCAAGTTGCATCATCAGAGACAGATGGGCATCTGTACAGATCTAGTAACCTGTGTCCAGAGTGAGAGGATAAAGATTCTTTCCCCAGCAATCCCAGAGGACAAAGAGCTGATGCCTGGACCCTAGACAGATATCTCTCCGAACCTTGAGTCTCATGTCCAGAGGGAGTGAGAGGGTAGAGAATACTTCCCCAGCAATCTCAGGGAACACAAAGCTGACAGCCTGGACCCTGCCTTCAAGGCAAGTTGCCTCATGATAGACAGACTTCTCTGTGGATCATATGACCTGTGTCCAGAGACCAGTGAGAGGCATCTCTCTGAACTGCTCAACACAGTGCCCAGAGTTGAGTAACACAGGGGCACCTCTTTGAACTGTGTGACTGTGTGGTCTGACCAGAGTAAGAGATCTTTCACTTTCCATGTTCAAAGCAGACAGGAGACACAAAAACCCTGTAATCACAACTGACTATGATCAAACAAAGACCAGACTAAGAGTGAACCAAGAAAGCAATGGACAGGCGCCAGTGTAAGAATACATATAACAATAAAAAAAAACAAAAACAAGACACCACGAGAAGAAACTGGTGGTCCTCAAACACCAAGACCTGAATAAAGCAATGAAGAGGAAACAGAAGGAAACAACATTCAAAACACATTTATGAAGATTATAGAAACCTTAAAAGAGGATATAAAAATTTTCCTTAAAGAAATAGAAAAAAATACAAACAAAAAATTGGAAGAAATGAACAAATCCTTGAAAGAAAACAAAGAAAACCAAGAAAAGGAAAACCAAAAAAGAAAAGACACATTCCAGGAACATAAAAAATTGTAATAGAAGCAATAAAAAAGGCACAAAATGAGGCAAAGGTGGAAATAGAAAATCTGAAGAAAAGAGCTGGAAATATAGATACAAGCATAACCAACAGAATCTAAGAAATGGAAGAGAGAATCTCTGGAGTGGAAGACTCAATAGCATAAATGGATACAACAGTCAAAGAAAACAACAAAACCAAAAGAGTCATAACACAAAATGTTCAGAAAATTTGCAACACCATGAAAAGACCTAACCTGAGAATAATAGGAATAGAAGGAGAAGAATACCAGCTCAAAGGCACAGATAATGCATTCAATAAAATCACATAAGAAAATTTTCCCAATCTAAAGAAGGAAATGTCTATAAAGATACAAGAAGCTTACAGGACACCAAATAGATTTGACCCCCCAAAAATAATCAAGCCACAAAACATAGAGAACAAAGAAAAAATATTAGGAGCTGCAACAGAAAAGGGCCAACTCATCTATAAAGGCAGTACCAACAGAATAACACCAGACTACTCGATGGAAATAAAATCAAGAAGGTCCTGGTCAGAAGTTATAAAGACACTAAATGACCATGACTGCCTACCCAGATTACTATACCGAGCAAAATGAGCAATTACAATAGTTGGAGTAAGATATTTCACAACCAAAACAGACTGAAACTATACCTTTCCACAAATTCAGCACTATAGAAAGCACTAGAGGGAAAATTCCAACCAAAGGAACCCTGATACACCCAGGAAACCAAAAACAATTAATAATTCCACAGAAGAAAAGTCCAAAGAAAGGAAATGCACATAAGCTACCACCAAAAATAACAGGGAATAACAATCAGTGGTCATTAGTATCCCTCAGTAGACTCAATTCACCTATAAAAAGGGCACACCCTAACAGGATGGATAAAAAATCAAAAGCCAATCTTCTACTGCATACAAGTAACACACCTCAACTTCAAAGACAAACACAGGCTCAGAGTAAAGAGTTGGGAAAATATTTTCCAATCCAATGGCCTTAAGAAAAAAGCAGGTGTTGCCATCCTAATACCTAACTAAGTACACTTCAAATTAAAATCAATCAAAAGAGACCAGGATGGACATTCTTTATTTATCCCAGGGAAAATAGATTAAGATGAAATCTCAATACTGAATATTTATGCACCTAATATAAGGGCACCTATCTATGTAAAAGAAACTTTACAAAGCTTAAACCTCCCATCAAATGTAACACTTTAATAGTGGGAGACTTCAATACCCTACTTTTACCTTTGGATACATCAACTAGACAAAGACTCAACAGAGAAATAAGGGACCTAACAGATGTTAAGATGCAAATGGACTTAATAGATATTTACAGAAGCTTCCACCCAAACACAAAGGAATATACATATTTCTCAGCACCCCATGGAATTTTTTCTAAAATTGACCACATACTTGGTCATAAAGCAAATATCAATAGGTTAAAAAAATGGGAATAGCTCTTTGTATCATATCAGACTACTATGGCCTAAAGTTAGAATTCAACATCAACAAATATCACAGAAAGCCTACAAACTCATTGAAACTGAACATCTCTATATTGAACCATCACTGGGTCAGGGAAGAAATTAAGAAAAAAATTAAAGACTTCCTAGAAATTAATGAAAATGAATCAAGAACATACCCAAACTTATGGAACACAACGAAAGCAGTGTTAAGAAGAAAATTCATAGCACTTGATGCCTATATGAAAAACCAAAAGAAATACCACACAAGAGACCTAACAACTCAGCTGGAAGCTTTAAAACAATTAGAAGCAAACTCACCTAGAAGGAGTAGATGGCAGGAAATAATCAAAATTAAAGCAGAAATAGTACAATAGAGACAAAAAGAGCAATGCAAAGAATCATTGAATCCAAGAGTTGGTTCTTTAAGTAAGCAAGATAGACAAACCATTATCCAAACTAACCAAAAAGCAAAGAGAAAGAGAGAGAGAGAGAGAGAGAGAGAGAGAGAGAGAGAGAGAGAGAGAGAGAGAGAGAGAAAGAGAGAATTTGAATTAAGAGAATCAAAACATCAAAAATGAAAAGGGAGATATAATGACAGTCACCTAGGAAATACATATAATTATTATGTCATACTTTGTAAATCTATACTTTACTAAAATAGAAAACCTAAAAGAAATGGACAGCTTCCTGAACAAGCACAAATTACCAAAATTAAACCAAGAACAGATTAATGACCTAAACAGACCTATAACACTGAAGGAAATTGAAGTTGTTATTAAAAGTCTCCCAAATAAAAAAAGCCCAGGACCAGATGGTTTCAGTGCAGAACTCTACCAGACATTCAAAGAAGAATTAATACCAATACTCCTCAAACTGTTCCATACAATATAAATTTATGGAACACTACCAAATTCCTTTTATGAGGCCACAATTACCCTAATACCCAAGCCACTCAAAGATGCAACTAAGAAAGATGATTACAGAATAATTTCCCTCATGAACATTGATGCAAAAAATCTCAAAAATCATGGCAAACAGAATACAACAACATACAAAAAAGTCATCCACCACAATCAAGTAGGCTTCATCCCAGACATGCAGGATGGTTCACCATAACAAAAACTGTGAATGTCATCCATCATATAAACAAATTGAATGAAAAAAATCACCTGGTTGTCTCCTTAGATGCTGAAAAAGCCTTTGACAAAGTTCAACACCCCTTTATGATAAAAGTCCTGGAGAGATTAGGAATACAGGAAAAATATCTAAACATAATAAAGGCAAAATACAGGAAGTGGATGGAGAGAAACTCAAAGCAATCCCACTAAACTCAGGAACTAGAAAAGGCTGTCCCTTCTCTGCTTATCGATTCAGTATAGTTCTCAAAGTTTTAGCCAAGGCAATAAGAGAAAAAAAAGCAGATTAAGGAAATACAAATTGGAAAAAAAGAAGTGAAAATATTTGCGAATGATATGATTGTTTACATAAGTGACCCACAGAATTTCACTAGGGAACTTCTACAGCTGATAAACTTCAGCAATGTATCAGGATACAAGATTAATTTAAAAAAATCAGTAGCACTCCTATACACTAAAGATAAAGATTGAAAAAGAAATAATGGAAACATCGCCCATTACAATAGCTGCAATTAAAATTAAATACCTTGGGATAACTGTAACCAAAGAAGTAAAAGATATGTTTGACAAAAACATTAAATCACTGAAGAAAGAAATTTAAGAGGATATTAGAAAATGGAAAGATCTCCCATGATCCTAGATAGGTAGAATTAACATAGTAAAAATGACAATCCTACCAAAAGCAATCTACAGATTCAATTCAGTTCCCATCAAAATTCCACCACATTTTTTTACAGACCAAGAAAGAAAAAAAAACTCACTTTTATTTGGAATAACAGGAAAGTCAGGAATGCCAAAACAGTTTTGCTTAACAAAAGAACCTCAAGAGGCATCACCATATACGACTTCAAGTTATAATATAGAGCTACAGTAATAAAAGCAGCTTGGTACTGGCATAAAAAGAGACTTGTGGATCAATGGACTCAAATTGAAGATCCCGACATTAACCTACACACCTAGGAACACCTGATTTTTGACAAAGAGGACAAAAATATTCATTGGAAAAAAGTATTATATTCAACAAATGGTTTTGGCATAACTGGATGTCAATGTGTAGAAAAATGCATATAGATCCAAGCCTATCACCATGTACAAAACTCAAATCCAACTGGATCAGAGACCTCAACATAAAATCAGCTACAGTAAACTTGACAGAAAAGAAAGTGGGAAATATCCTCCAACACATTGGATCAGGTGATCACTTGCTAGATATAACACCAGTAGCACAGACACTAAGAACAATAATCAATCAGTGGGACCTCTTGAAACTGAGAAGTCTCTGTAAGGTCCAGGACACAGTCATTAAATCAAAATGACAACCTACAGAATGGTAAAAGATGCTCACCAACCCTACAAATGACAGAGGACTGATCTCTAAAATATATAGAGAATTCAAGAAACTAGAAACAAAGCCCTAAATAACTCAATTAATAAATGGGGTTCAGAAGTAAAAAGGGATTTCTCAGCAAAAGAATTACAAATGGCTGAAAGGCACTTGAAAAATGCTCAACATATTTAGCCATCAGAGAAATGCAAAGCAAAAAAACTTTGAGATATCATCTTACACCTGTCAGAATGACTAAAATCAATAGCATAGATGATAGCCTATGCTGGAGAGGATGTGTATTAAGGGGAGTACTCCATCATTATTGTTGTGAGTGTAAATTTGTCCAGCTACTCTGCATGCAATTCAGTAGTTTCTCAGAAAACTGGATATCAATTTCCCCAGGATCAAGCAACACCACTATTGGGCATATACCCTAAAGATGCACATTTACATCCCAAAAGCATTAGCTCAACTATGTTCATAGCAGCATTATTTGTGATAGCAAGAACCTAGAAGCAACGTACATGCCCTTCAACTGAGGAATGGATTAGCAAACTGTGTTACATCTACACAATGGAGTACTACTCAGCAGTAAGAAAAAATGATATTCTAAAATTTGCAGGCAAATGGATGGATTTGGAGAATATCTTCCTGAGTGAGATTTTGCAAACCCAGTCATTGAAAGAGAGGAAATCTTTAGCATGAATGTCTTGGATCTTCAGCTTTCCTTACAATGATACTATCTGGATCTAATATCCATCTGCTTTTTGTCTCCTACAATTTCACTAAATTTGCTACTGTGCCATCCACTTCTAAGAATTAAATACAATGAATAAATGAGAAAAAGAAGAGTTAAAAGACAGAAATTTAAAAAGGCACAGAATTCTGGCCCAAACTCCCAGTCTAGTCAAAGAGAGTGAGGAGAGTTTATATAGGCAAAGGAGTTAAGATCTTGATGGGGAAACCCACAGAGACAGTTGTGCTACTGGGAACTCTTGGACTCTGTACTGACAGTTGGAAATCTGCATAGGACTGAACTAGGTACTCTGAAAGTGGAAGACAGTGTGTGGCTTGGGCAGATTGTTGGGCCTCTAGCAGTGGGACCAGGATTTATCTCTAGTGCATGAACTGGCTTTCTGGAGCCCAATCCCTATAGAGCAACACCTTGCTCACCCTTCATATAGTGGATGGCTTTAGTGCTGCCTCAACTTCATATGCAGACTATATTGACTCCCTGTTGGAGTTCTTATCCTCTCTGAGAAGTGGATGAGGGGTAGGGTGGGGAGAAGCTGGGGGCTAGAAGGAGAAGGAGAGGGAAGAAAAACTGTGGTTGATATGTAAAATTAAAGAAAAACTTTTAAATAAAGTAATTTTTACAGAGAAAAATGTATTTAGTCTTCTACTCAGCATACTTTTAAATTTTGTGAGAGCAAGTTGACAGTATTTGCAACTGAGTGTTGGGTATTTCTTCATATGATAATGTACATTATTTGTTTATTTACTGTTGGTCATTTTTCTCTTACACATATTACCAATAATATCAGATTTCAGACTTCTAAGAAAAAGAAATGCACTTCTTTCACTTTACATTTACATAGCATTATTTATAATGCTCTCAAATCCAAAACCTCACACATAATAGACAAGTGCTGTTCCAAAACCATGTGAGCTCTGAACACACTCACAGGATGATGATTGATGATTAGTGCACTTTGTATGCAAGATATGAAAGGATAGGATAGGATTAACTACGTGTTGAGGAGATCTTAGCAAATTCACATGGAATATGAGATTACCTGTTTTTCTAAGTAGGACAATTTTCCAAAGGGCAGTCATTTTAGGCTGTTTTCAATAATGTCAGGATTAGATGGTGTGCTTGCACCAGTGTGCCTCATTTTGTATCACTGTACCATGTTCTTACTAGTTATTAAGCTGGTGACAATCTTAGTAGTCATGGTGGATTTAGTGTTGGCAGAAACTAGGGAGACTAACTTGTATATAATGAAGTGATAACAAAGTTTTTTTTTACCCTTTCCTGAACTGGAAGGAGTCAGTCACCCACACAGAAGATGTCCTCTAGTAGTTTATTTGAAAATTGTAGCTTCCCTGGCACAGACTTTTTTGCCACTCTACTCATCCATATTATATTTACTATATCATAAACATTAAAATAAAATTCATTAAACAAATGCAGATTTATTAGACTAAATCATATATAATTATAGATATTTATCTGCATTTTTTCTTCCTTGAAACAAATACTGATGTGGTCACAGACCAGAAAGTGTCAGAGCTTTTCAGGATCTATTGTATAAATAAAATATGTTTTTATACTATGAACCGGCTGCTTCCATATGGACCAGTTTCTCTTAAATTGAAAGTATAAATATCTAGAAAACAAGATGCAATACTGAAAGGAATCTTTTTCTCTAACCATTCATTGATTCTCTTGCAAGAATCTTATTTTTGTCTTCCTGGTGTCTAAATGTATATTACAAAGAGAAACATTACTCCCTGAGGCAAAACTACAAACAAATTTGGAAACAGCTGTTTCAGTTTTTCAGTAGTTTCTCTGCCAAAATCCCTTAAATCACTGGTGGTGTAGATTATGGACCACTGATGACTTCCTCCTAGAGACTCTTAACATCAGCTTGCTTTTGTTGACAAGTTTTGGAAATATCCCACTTTTTAACTATGAGCATAACATCTATATGAATGCTTATGACTTTCTTTCTCAGCATTTTAATGACTCCGAAAGTCTCCAGTTCGTTACACTAAATAATTCCTATTAAAATACAGAGATCACCTTCTATTTTCTGCATAATTTTGTATTGGGAATTTATAATATGGATATGTTTCTAGAAAGGGGGCGAAGGATGGATAGAGATCTATGAAACTATTGTGAAATGGTAGTGCCTTAGGAGAAAGAGCACATGCATAGGTCATGGAAAGAAACTTTGTATAATAAATAAAGCTGTAAGCAAATATTTATTTATACTTTGAGCATAGAAAAGTGTTTGATTGTATAAAAGTCTTCAGCTATATTAAGTATTGATCATAGATATAGATGAGAAAACACATATAACTAAATTTTCTTTAAATATAATATCACAATGGGAAAGTAAAATGTAGATTTTCTTCTATGCATCATGGAGTCATATCCTAGTAAACCACTTATAAGATGAAGCTATAATAATTTCATATTTATGTTGTCTTTGAAATCACAGCATGGTTATATATTATGATGTAGAGCACCAGTTATCTACTCCAGTAATAATATGATCAACTTGAAGTTGAAGCAAATTCCACACACCAGAATCACAGCATAATCTTGTCACATATCACAAGACAGAAGATAGTCAAAGTTCAAATCTTGAAGTATGGTTTCTATTCAGCTATAATTCAGGGACATTGTAAATGTCCTGTGTAGCATTCAAAATGCTACTAACCTGTAGCATTTCATTCTTTTTGCATTCTACAAGCATCATTGTCATAGTTACTTATGCTGTACAAATGAGGAAAATGATGATTATAGGTATTACTTGGATTCGTTACTCAACAGAACAAAAGTATGCTGGTTATTGAGTATGTGTGTCATTCCCATAAAAAAAAAAATAGTAATACCTGGCATCTCCATGTCTTCATGCCTCCTCTTCTCACATCACAAACACAGATATTAACTCATTTTTTTTTCTTACAGAAAAAGAAGAACTTTCCCCGGCCAGCAGGGTCTTCAGTGTGGACCTAAATCTAGGAACGAAACAAATGGAAGGCAGGAACACGAAAGAACTGAAGGACAAGACAAATCTCTCTGTTCAAGTCCTCCTTCTGCTTTATTGTTACAGGCAATATTTATACAGAATCTCTGCCATGCAGGTAGCTGGGAGAAAAGGTGGTGGGAAATACAAAAGAATGTGGCAATCCTTTGAGGGAGAGTAACAGACAGGGTAGAATTAGTATGGAAATCTATCTGTTATCGGTTCAGGACCCGGAGGATGTCACCTGCTGAGCTGAGAGAATCAAGCCAGACTAACAGGAGTCATGGTTTAGCTAAAGACAATAGGGATGACTGCTGGCTAGCTATAGGAGCTAAAATATGGCTAAGTTAGACTTTGGCTCCCAACATTTCCTCCCTTACAATTATTTTTTTGAGACGAATCAGTTATCATATGAGTTACCATATGAGCGGGTGTTAACCAAGAGGGAGGGAACAGAGACCTGATCCTTCAAACATTTTCCAGCTCAGCAGAAGAAACCTTCTAAGGCCTGGCAAAAGAAACTTCCTTTCAACATGGCAGATATCCTTTTTAGGAGGAGAGGGGCTAGGTTATTAATATTAACACATTTGGACATGAACCTCTATGCAATCAGGCTTGTTCCTCAGGAGATTCAGAGACAGAATACATGGTCCTCTCCTTGCAGTGCTTTGCCTCGCACCCTCATTTGGTACCCAAGCTTGCTTTCAAGGAAGCAAGCCTGCATAGCTCTGAATACTATGCAGTTCCTGGAGGAATCTCATTGCCTGAGGGTTTCTCAAACCCTTGGTCTGTAAAGTAACAGACCTGTATGGGTATGGAGGTCAGGGAGTCTACCTGTTGGTAGTAAGCCTGTTAAATGCCTATGGTCTAAAAGCTAATAAAGCAGAAATCCTATAAAGTGTCCAAAAAGGGGAAGGTTAAAGGGTAGTAACCCTAGGGGAAATGGAAAACAAGCTTTTAAACCATCCTTCCTCTTGCTTTCTTTGATTTTTTCTGTGCTCCAATCCTTCTGGAACCTATTCATACTATCTCTAATGCAAAGTGTCTAGAGTGTAGGTTAGTACACAGTAAGAAGAAGGCATACATTTAAAAAATAATTCTTGTCTACTAAAGAACAGAGCCACACTCTGGGAAAGGAAAGCAACCAGCTTCAAGGTCTGAGAAAGATTTGCATTGAAAGACAAGAGCTGTTGATTTGGTTTCTGCTGAGGGGGCAGGGCAGCTGCTCCTCTGGTCTCCACTCTGAGCTGTCAGCTTCAGTCAGCAGGAGGTCCTTGACTCTGTCCCAGGGAGACTGTAGTCTAGTTTTTAAGGTGTGGGTCATCTGCATCCTTTGAAAGTCTGTATTCTGTGGAAAAAACACAAACATACATACCCTCTCCCCCACACCAGAACTGGGTCTGGTCTAAGTTAAGTGCCATCTGCCAGAATTTTTGATTAAACCTGAGGTAAGGCCACATTGCTAAGCCTCCAGTATCTATTAGCTGTAGTACATGACTGAGAGTCCACAGTTAAAACATTTAAAATATATATTAAAAAAATGAAGGATAAATGGTCTTTGGGCATGGCTGCATACTCTCCCTTCTTAGTTTTAAGACAAACTTTAAGAGTGCAATGAGAGTTGCTTCCACAATTGTCAGACCCATAGAAATTATAAGAAATCTCAGTCTTCAGCACAAAATTTAACAAAATTTTATCTCATTACTTAATTTCATTACTTTTGGAAACTCTATAAGCAACGGCTTTCAACATCCTTAGCCTCTTCCCCAGAATGTGCAGAGGCAAAAAGTAAGATGAAAACAAGTATCAACAGAAACATGGACATAGGCGATCCTCCTAAAGGAGGGAATATGAGTAACATCTCTCTGTCAAATATGATTTAGGAGCAAAATGCCCTGAGGATTCATTCCAAAATAGGTTATTGACAGACATTCTGTACACAATGGACACCATTTGACTATTTTAATGGCTTAGTCTTTTGTGATCTTGAAATGAAATTTCAAAGATCCAGTATTAAGATGAAATCTCTGATGGACTTAAAATACATTAGCAAATGTATTAAACATAATATATGTTGATTCAGTAAGCTGATCAGCATGGACATTGCCTTCACTAGGAAGGTCAGAATGAGCCTGTAAATATCTCACATAGAGTAGCGAGTTCTGTCTCACAAAAGCCTGTATTTTAATGAATGCTGACATGTTTTACTCACAGGCACAATATAACTAGCTGTTTCTAAAGGGATCTGTGCCACATATTGACTATCAGTGAACAGATTAAATAGTTCAGGAGAATATATATTAAGGCCAGCTGTACAGCTAGAAACTATGCCACTTTAGATTTGGCTGCTGTGATTTGTACATCTGTAAGCAGTGGAGAGACCACCATTGCACAGCATTTTCTAGCATTCTTTAAAGGTCATAATGAAATAACTCTGGGAAAACACACTGAATGAGTCTTTAAAAAGTCAATCAATTTTTGAGAAAGGATAATGATTATTAAAATCCCACGTTTTTGAACACATAAAAAGTACATTCTGAATTAGTGGCTTGTATCCACGAATGTCATGTATATCCAGAGTCTATGCTGCTCAGAAACCTGCTTATATGGCTGGGAACCTGGCCTTCATTCTTATGCTAAAAACCGTGGCTGCCTAGGCCTCTAGAGCCTAAGGTGGGTTAAACTGAAGGCTCTTGCTGTGGTTGAGCCTTGAAGCCTAGGGCTTGGTAGTAAGTAACAAGGCCGAAATGGAGGTTTTCAATAGCATAAGATGTTAAAACTTTATACTTTATAATACCAAATGTCTGTAAGTTAAGCTTAAATCTTTATGGAATTACATTTAATACAGACAGGCAATAAGACAGAACAACTTAGTAGGGCAGTATTTATAAGAGATTGTAAATAAAGAATTAAACCACATCTATGGTACAGTAGCAAAATTCTAAAGAAAAGGTAAAAGAGACATGGTATAACATGCCTACTGTCCTGGGTATACCAGGAACTAAAGGCCGGAATACAGCCTTTTTAGAAAACATTGGCAGTTAAACTGCCACATGACTCTGCATTCTCACTTCTTGGAATCTCGCTAAGAGAAGTAAATAAAGAAGTGTTAATGATGAGCTATGGTTCAAATCTTGTGGAACAAAGAACCAGAGTCCTATGGACTGAATAAACAGAAATGCTTGGCTCGTGCAGACACTAAAGGAACAGATTAGAATGTCATTTCTTCCCATGACTCATCTTAGATATTCCTGCTGCAGTTGGGAGGCTGGATCTGCTTTGTGTCCTCATGGAGGCAGACTCTGCAGTGCTATCAAGCTTAAATAAATTTTGTAGTTTGCCTGCTGCTTCTTTGTATAAGTCTAAGTTTAAACAGAATGCTTAAGATCTTTGTGGCAGCACTTGCGCAGTCTTCCTCTTTATAGATATTCATTCTTATTCTAGAGTAGAAAGCAGGAACTAAAAGATAAGACTGAATTATGTAAAATTTCTGATATTTAATAGTGTTAACTTCAGAAATGAGATTTTACACTATCACTCCCTAATACAGAGATGATTCAGTTCAAGCTTAGCAATTATTTTAGTGTCTTTTGCAAACACAAGAGGCATCTCAATAAAAATAAAAATAATTTCCATTTAAACAAAAATCCAGATCCACATAATCACCAAGTTTGGATGCATAGGAGTCTGAAGGCTACATTTCTCTACACAGAGAAAGTACTTTCAAAGTACTCTAATTACAAATTGACTTGACCAGGTCAATAATCTGAGAAGTAAAGAATTTCTGCAGGAAATAATTGACCGTTCTGGTTGAATCAATATCAAATTGACTTAAAAATCTAAATTATATTGAGGCCTACAGTGACACTCAGAAACAAAATTTTTTAAATGTAAATTGCTTGAAGATTTGAAATGAACCATTGCTGTTGTAATAGTGAAAAAATACCTGAAACAAGTAAATATTTCCATTCCTAGTGCTTGGTACTAAGGAGTATTTACACACAACCTACTAGAAATTTATGGTTACATGGAAAAACTATGTAATTGCTTCCAAATACCATGTGCAATGAGAGATGGAGAGCCTGGTCTTTGTTTATCTCTGGGGAAGAATTAGAGAATTCAGTAACACACAAATCAAAGAATGTTTGCAATTTATTCTAAACTGGGTAATAGTTCTTACAAAGGAGTGATAGATTGGAAGGCTAGAAAATTACTATTTTATTGTATAAACCTAAGATGTACATAAAATAAAACCAATAAGGCCTACCCACACTACTACCATGAGGAAATATGTGGTAGAGAAATGTGAGATAAAGAAGGAGGGCTATTCAGGTGCTGTGGAGAGAGGTGGAACTGGAGATGCAATCGAGGTGGTGAAGAATAGGCTGTAGGGAGTGGCTTGTGCTGGTACGTCAGGCCATATGATGTCCAGGTTCTACTGTAGCCAGTGTCTGCATTGATGGCTGTGGCACATATTACCACTAAAAGACATTTGGATGCCCTAGAGCCACACTGAAGAGGGAACCTTACTTATCTGAGAGGCCTGTACTATCACCTGAGCAACAGTGGTATGCAGCCAGGGGCCATGGTGATGTTTGTGGACTATATTACTACCAAAGGCCATGCAGATGTCTGTGGTCTGCACTGTTGCCTAAAGCCATGTTGACATTCAAGGGCCTTGAGCTGCCTCCACTCTTCATGAGAGAGAGCTGTCTCTAGTCACCACAGATGTGCAAACCCAGAAGAGCAGGCAAACCCTAACCAACTTAGCTGCCACCCAGGCTCATATCCAGGGCTTTCAGCTGCCTCACCCAAACATCTACCCCATCAGTGACATGTGAAGGGCCCAGTCCTATGCACACATAGTCACGGTATTTCCATGACTGAGGGCAACGACAGCATATCTGAAAGCAGTTTTAGTAACGGCCCAATATTGATGGTGTAACAGAAGCCTGCAAACAGATCAACATTTCATTGCAATAAACTTTTGCACTTGAAGTTGTTTGGGTGAGAGAATATACTGTGAGACACACTGTTGTTGTCAATACCACTATGATAAATGAATACATGTTGGAGAGGCAAGCAAGAGGAGGAACACATGTTTTTCTTGTTGTTGTTTATTTGGAGTTTTTTTGCTTTTGTTTTCTTTTTCTTTATTTTTTCCATTTTTTTGGAGGGGAGAGGCTATGGGGCTGGAGGGCAGACATGAAAGAACTGAAAGATGAGTAGAATTGGGTATATGATGTGTAACTCCTACAGAAGCAATTAAAAATTATTTTATAAATGAACAGCAACAGCAAAAATGATACAAATAACAAAGAAAATGTCTTATTAAAACTATAATGCAGCTTAAATAAGAAATATCTGAAAAGGTTTTTGGGAGAAGAATAATGAAAAAATAAATGAGAAAGCTTGATTTCTACTCTTTCAGCTAATAAGTTAGCAAATGTCAGAATTTTGGGGAAAATGCACAAATCTAATTTTAGCAACATCAACATAATGTTTTCTAATATAACTATACTCATCTATAACAATTTTGTACTTAGATGAATAATTAAAACAAACCCAAATTTTAATGTATTGTTATTAAACAAAATATAATACATCTATAAAATTAAATAATATAAAACAACAAATATGGAAAGAATTTGATGCATGTAATATACTCATAAACTCTATAGTTTTAACACTTTGTAAAAGTATGTATTAACATCTATGCACAGATGACAATTAACTACTACAAATAAAAATGTGCTTAGGTATCATCATTGCATGGGAGCTTCCTCATCACAGGACTATTTATAGCAACATAGAGTCCATTGGTCTGAGAACAAATGACTGGAGGGCAGAAACAAAAGCATAAATACACAGCAGAGTATGATTAATTCCTAAAAGGGGAAACCAAACCCTATGCAAAGAAAAAAGTGTGTAGAAAGGAGATTCTCATACTAACTAAATAAGACATAGGCAGAAAAATACTTGTTTTTTTCATATGCAGAATTAAATTAAAACCAAAAGAATGTGGTAATAGAAGGGGCACTATGAAGGAGGATCAAAGGAATTGTGGTTAAATAATGAAAGCGTGTAAGGGATATATATGAAAATATAAAAGCAAACCCTTTGTCTTTACATATTTATATGTAATAATGAAAAAGGTAAATATGCAAAGTGCTTTAAAATTCAAATAACACTAAAAGGAGTAAAAGCAAAGAGATTCACTTTCATCACGTTCTTAACCAACTCCTTTTTGACTGTCTAAGCAGTTTTCCTAACTGCCTCCCTGAGACTTAGCTAGTTTACTTTTTAAAACCTCATAATAACCTTGAATCTTGTTTGCAACTACTGCACTATGAATAGGAGTGCTTTTTACTGTACATACAATTTCTGCCATTATAGAAACATAACAGTTTAATTATCAAAAAAACACCTTTAGTACTTTTCTAACATTATTTCTCCACATGTAAATATAAAATTAGCAAATGTTTAAATTTAATGCATTGCAATGCTTGAATTTGGGATATCTTTCTTTTTAAATTAATGACATGCATTTCATTAAAAAAATCAGTATTTTTAATTATTTATGCTTCAGTAAGTAAATGAACAGCATGAATGAGTTTTTTTTTTTATTAATGGAGAGATCATAAGAGTGAGTATCAAACTGTGAGGAACGACAACTGAGTCTGATAGTGTGCATGATGTAAAATCACCAAATAGAAAATAAAAATATAAAAAATTAGTTTAAAACGGTTTTAAGAAATTATCTAAATGTTTGAGGGAATGGTCAATCAGATGAGAATATTAACAAGATTGGACACTAGACACAGATCATTTTACCAGGTATGCCTCTTCTAAATTCTTTGACATGAAGATAACAAAATATGTGGATTAGTAAAACAACATAGCAAGTTAAAAAATGGCAAAGAGATAGAGAAAAGTGACTATTATCCACTCAAAGTAGGAATGAAGAAAAAACTTCATTTTACATTACAATGATATGAAAGTTATAAAATAATAAATATAGCAAACCAGAAGATAAAATGATAGATGGTAGAGGGAGACAGAGAAAGAGAATTATTTTTCTTTAAAAGTAGTAATAAAGAAATATGCTATAATCACATGTTCATTTTTAAAAAAGTTTTCTATCTTCAAAAAATTAGACTAATAAAGGGTTAGAGTAAGGACAATTATTGTTAGCTTTAATAAAAATGTGTGAATTAGAAAGCAAATAAATCATGAGGACTTTACAGCTCAGTAATATTACTCCCTCCACAGCAATTCCTAGCAACACACAGCAGAAGTGTCAGCCCACAGCTAAACTCAGTTTGAGTTTGGGCAGATAAAGTGATGGGGAGGAGAATGAGTGACTGGGAAGGGAGGGAGGGGGAAGGGAGTCCGAACAAAGGCATACATGGATAAAAAGTATGACCTCATTCATAATAAAAAAAAAGAAGAAAAAAGACTATAGGGGTCAAATGTGTAGTAACTATGTCTATGTATTTTGCAAAACAAGTCAAATGATAAGGTCAAGATTTGTTCACCTAATAACTAGAGACATCTGTGAACAAAGTCTAGCACACTATTATGATGTTCCAAGCTGAACAGACCACTGGACAAAGTCATTCAAATGAAAATTATAATAGGACAATTAGGAAAAAACTGTGCTGTCATAATGAATAAAATCACAATATGTAAAGTTAAATTTCATATAAACCTATGCTAGTGTGATAAAATAAAAAAAAAAACCCTTATAAACAACCTTAAAAATAACTTTATCACAAATAGACATCTGGAGATCATGCAGTCCCCTAGTCCAGAGCAGAGTATGAGCTGGGAGACTTCCCCCCTCCCCTAGCAATTCCGACATCACACTGCCAAACCCAGCCTCAAAAGCAAACTCTATCATTATACATGGACATCTGGAGATCCTGCAGCACCCTTGTCCAGAGCAGAGTAAGAGAAATGACTAAGAGCTAAGAATCAACTAAAAGCCAACTAAGAATGAACCCTGCAGCAGCTAGAGACATACAACTCCTGGAACCACAAATTATTAAGAATTGACTAACAATTGACTAAGAGTGAACTGAGGAAGTGATGGGCAGATGTCAATGCAAGAATACATGTAACAATATAAAGAACAACAAGGCACCACCAGAAGAAGCTGGTAGTTCTACAACACCAAGATCTAAACACAGCAATGAAGAGGTAACAGAAGGAAACAACCTTAAAAACAACTTTATGAAAATTATAAAAGCCTTTAAAGAGTATATAAAAAATTCTCTTAAATAGAAGAAAATACAAAGGATGGAAGAGATTAACAAATCCCTGAAGGAAAACAAACAAACAAACAAAAACAAGAAAAAGAAAAAAAAAACAGGTGAAAGAAACACTGCAGGAATTAAAAATTGAAATAAAAGAAATAAAGAAGGTACAAAATAAGGCAACGGTGAAGATAGAAAATCTGAAGAAATGAACTGGAACTTCAGATTCCAGGATTAACCAACAGAATTCAAGAGATGGAAGAGAGAATCTCTGGAGTGGAAAATACAATAGTAGAAATAGATAAATCAGTCAAAAACAAAATAACCCACTAAAACCAAAAAAGTCATATCACAAAATGTCTAGGAAATTTGGGACAACATGAAAAGACCAAACCTGAGAATAATTAGAATAAAAGAAGGAGAAAAATAACAGTTCAAAGACACAGATGATATATTCAATAAAATCATAGAAGAAAACTTTCCCAAATTAAAGAATGAAATGCCTATAAAAATACAAGAAGCTTACAGAATACCAAATAGATTAGACCCCCCAAATAGTCTGCTTGCCACATAATAATAAAGTCATAAAACATACAGAACAGAGAAAAATACTAAGAGCTGCAAAGGAAAAGGCCAAATTACCTATAAAGGCAGATCCATTAGAATAACACTAGATTATTCAATGGAATAATTAAAAGCAATAAGGTCCTGGTCAGAAATTATACAGACACTAAAAGAGCATGGGTGCCATCCCAGACTATTATACCCAGCAAAGCTATCAATCACCATAGAAGAAGTAAACAAGATATTTCAAGAGAAAAAAAAAAGATTTAAACAACATCTATTGATAAATCTGGCCCCACAGAAAGCAGTAACGGGAAAACTCCAACATAAGGAATTCAGATACACCCATGAAACCATAAGCAATCAATAATCCCACTGAAAAAAGCCCAAAGGGGAAATTCACACAAGCTACCACCAAAAATAACAGGAAATAACAATCAGTGGCCATTAATATGCCTTAATGTCAATGGACTCAATTCGCCTATAAAAAGACACACCCTGGAAAAATGAATACAAAAACAGAAGACATTCTTCTGCTGCATTGAAAAAACACACCTCAACTTCAAAGACAGACACAGGCTCAGAGGAAAGGACTGGGAAAAGATTTTCAAATCAAATAGTCCCAAGAAACAAGCTATCCTAATACCTAACAAAACAGACTTCAAACTAAAATCAATCAAAAGAGACCAGGACCGACATTACTTATTCATCTCAGGAAAAAAATCCACCAAGATGAGATCTCAATCCTAAATATTTATGTCCCCAATATAAGGGAACCTATATACGTCAAAGAAACACCAGTAAAGCTTAAACCCCACAGCAAATGTCATACTCTAAGAATGGGAGACTTCAATACCCCACTTTCATCCTTGGACAGGTCAACTAGACAGAAACTCAACAGAGAAATGAAGGGTCTAACAGATGTAATAACCCAAATAAACTTAATAGATACATAAAGAAGCTTCCACCCAGACCCAAAGGAATATACATATTTTTCAGTGCCCCATGAAACTTTCTTTAAAATTTACCATATACTTGGTCATAAAGCAAACATCAATAGATACAAAAAATGGAAATAACCTTTTGTATCATATCAGAACACCATGATTGAAAGTTAGTGTTCAATAACAAAAATCAAAGAGAGTCTACAAATTCATGGAAACTGAACATATCTACATTGAACTATCTCTGGGTCAAGGAAGAAGTTAAAAAAGAAATTAAAGACTCAGAGAATTCAATGAAAATGAATCCACAGCATACCCAAACTTATGGAACACAATGAAAGCTATCTTGAAGATTAATAGCACTAGATGCCTCTATGAAAAACCAAGAGAAATATCACAGAAGAGACATAACATCACAGCTGAAGGCTTTAGAACAATTAGAAGCAAACTGACCTAGAAGGAGTAGAAGGCAGGAAATAATCAAACTTAGGGCTAAAATCAGTACAATAGAAACAAAGGGTATACTACAAAGAATCAATGAATCAAACAGTTGGTTCACTGAGAAAGGCAACAAGATAGATAAACCTTTTTCTAAACTAACCAAAAAGCAGAGTGGGTATCAAAATTAACAGAATCATAAATGAAAAGGTGGACATAACAACAGACCTCCAGAAAATCCAGAGAATTATCAGATCATACTTTGAAAATCTGTACTTCACAAAAATGGAAAACGTAGAAGAAGTGGACAGCTTTCAGGACATGAAACCTTTCCTTACCAAAATTAAAGCAAGATCAGATAAATGACCTAAGCAGACCTATAATATCAAAGAAAATTAAAGCTGTTGTTAAAAGTCTCCCAAATAAAAACAGCCCAGGACCAGATATGGTTTCAGTGAAGAATTCTACCAGACATTCAAAGAAGAACTAATACCAATACTCCTCAACCTGTTCCATACAGTAGAAACCAAAGGAACTTGGCCAATCTCTTTTTATGAGGTCACAATCATGCTGATTCCCAAGTCACCCAAAGATGCACTAAGAAAGAGAAATACAGACCAATAATCCTCATGAACATTGAAGCAAAAATACTCAATAAAATTCTGGCAACCCGAATACAACAATATATGAAATAGTCATCTAACACAATCAAGTAGGCTTCATTCCAGAGAAGAAGGAATGGTTCAACATTCAAAAAACTGTGAATATCATCTATCACATAAACAAATTGAAGAAAAAAACCCATCTCCTTAGATGATGAAAAAGTCTTTGACAAAAATTCAACACTGAAGGTTGAAGTAGCCTACTGGGAGGGATTGGGAACTTAGAAAGATAGGTGATCAGGGGAGATACATTAAAAAAAGCCTTTTTTAAAATAAAAACAAAAAATAAAAAGAAGAAAGAAAGCAGCCACTCATATGTAAGGAAAAAATTTTTTAAAAAAACACACCAAAATATATGAAATTTTAACAATTTTCTCAGGCTAGTAAGATCACAAAGATCAGCCAGTGTAAATTCTTAGCTTTGCATGTAAGTTTTTCTCAGATAGGGAATGGCACTAAAATTTAGCACATAACAGTAACAGTAGCAGGATGTACCTTGAGTGGTCAGAGTATGTGCGGAAAGTCAACGATTGCAAATAGGTGTGTCTAAAAACAGACTGACTTTAATTTAGGAATAAACAACATCTAGGAGATAGTCTCCTTCAGAAAAAGTTTAGTCTATTATAATTTGTTCTAAAGTTTAAAATTAATTGTCCTTAAAACTGAAAATACTGTTACTTTCCTTTGTCAGTAAAAAGAAAATATTCTGGTATTATTTCTTTACATTTAATTTGACTATCCACAATGATAAATGTGCCACTCCACTAATTGGTTGTGGAAAGAACTCCACAGCTGTTCTTATTAGCGAGGCACTGCAGCGGCATCTGAGAAAGTTACCAACAGAAAACAGCTTTGATCCACAGCTAGTCAGCCCACAGGCTTACCTAGTAAGGCCACTTCACAGACTTCCATGGATTTTGTTTAGCGGCACTCCTCCATAGACTTTGCCTAGTAGGGGTCACCAAGACAGAGTTCATGTGGCAGGACAACCTAAAAAATCCTGGTTGTCATTTGCTGTAGATTCCCTTTGCCCTTAGCAGTTTTCTTTTGTTCTTAGAATCACAGACTACACCACTGGAGGCTTTTGGTTCAGTTATGGTCACTTTAGATAGAAACATAGATATAGTCCTGAAATCACAGTTATCCTGAAGTACTTCTTAACATTTATTTCCTCTCTTTATCCCTTCCTTCCTTCATCTTTTCTTCCCTTTCTCCATCTCTACCTCTCCTTTCCTTACTCCCTCCCTGTTTTTCTCTCTCCTTTCCTTTTTCTCTCAATAAGACAAAAACATTACTTTAATCATTATCATCATAATAAATGCTTTACAGTATAATGCTGTTACTGTTGTAGTTACCAGGTTCGAGAATGAACCACAACATACAACAAAACCCACTTAAAGAGTATATTGATAGTGAAAGGAAAAGGGAGATGTGAACAGGACCTCCTGGAAGAGAAGTGATGGAGAGGAAGTGGGAAGGCTGGAGTCTGCATTTAAAGGTAGCTCAATGCATGAGCATAAGTGCTTATGTAATCATGCCACATAGATGCACAGATTACATGATCACACTATGCATATGCATAGATTACATAGGATGTAAGGCACTTGGATGACTAAGCATTTTTCTTGAATTCTACAAGTACTTGTGTAGTGGCAAGTACCTAGGGAGTGGCTAGAGGATGCCAGAAATGATAGTATTCTACTCTTTTGTTCATTATAAAAAAAAAATGACAGGGTAGGGAAGCATGGGGGCAGGAATGGGGTAGCCTCATTTCTTAAACAACTTTCTGTTGACTCAGTAGATGTCATGGACATCAGTCATCTCTAGGGAGCTTATCCTGTAGCTTGAGCTCCATGGAACTGTCCAGCACTGCGTGGACCTGACAAGATGCTGGTAAGGCAGAAGATAAAGTTTCAGAATTTTTTTTCCTTAGATTCTGGTAGTGAGGAAGAGGGTAACAAAATAAAGGAAGGTGGTCCCAAACCAGGGAAAGGTTGAATGGTACTTATTTGGAGTGAGTGTGACCTATTTGGGTGAGTCCAAGTTGATTTCCCTGGAGCTTATAAGAATTTTAAGTTTACAAAAGAGATAAAATCCTGAGCTTGTGGCTGAGATGCCATAGTCATAGAGTGTTTTGCACTCTGCTAGAGTTTAATTAGGAGCTTATCAGAATTTTATTGGTTAGTGTTAAAGTTATGAAGAGTCACAGAGAGAGAGGGGGTAATCTGGAACATGTTTTATTATTGTTTATTACCAATTAAGCTTTCAATCATTACCTGAAATTAACTTTAAGGCACCTGTTCCTTTACCATTATCATGCTATCACCTTAACATTCAGGAGACAGATGTGATTGATCGCTAGGGGAATCAATAATGATAAACTGTTTATTAAATTCATTTTTGTGAGTCTTTCTTTAGAGTCTGTGGTGTAAATATTTCTCGAGTGTTACTGTTTTTTATCCCCTGGAATGTTTCAGTCTTTGTACAACTGGCTCTGTGCAAATGATGTTCCTGTAACAACAGCTAAGTAGTTAATTAAAAGTTTGAATATAGAATTCGAGACACAGGGAAAGTTGATAAATCAGGGTATAATCATAGGGACAGGAGAATGCAGAGGGACAAGAAAAATATACATGGTTCTGAACCCAGTAAAATAGAGAATTTTTGTGGGGTGAAATCTTATTATTCTGAAATTGATCGAAGCAGCTGAACTTGGTATCTTCTAGAACTTAAGAGAGCAAGGTACTGTTGAGTTGCTGGATATGAGAAAAAAAATATCCAGAAGTGGGTAAATAAAAGTTAGAGATGAGATAGGTGAATCCAATGAGGAAGATCCTAACGTTTAGCAGCTGTCGGGGTAACAATAATTTCTTTAAAGGAGCCTTGTCATTTAGGGGAAAGAGGTGAGAGGCATTGGTCTGGAGGAGAAAGATGGACCAATGTTGGTTGGGGGTGGGTAGGCTTTGGCACATGGCTGAGGTAAGAAATAATCAGTAAAGGTCCACAGAACAGTGCAAGAGATAATATAGTTGGGGATGAGTATGTGATCAAAGAGACATGAGGGTTTGAATAGGAGGCCAGGAGTAAGAACTGGACTCCCATACATGAGTTCAAATCACACAATTGAAAGAAGTCACTAAAGGAAAGCCTGTAACCTGAAAAGAGCCAGAGGCAAGAATTTTACCCAGTCAAGGTGAAGTTCCTGTGACATTTTAACAAGAATATTTTTTAATAAGCAGTTAGTTTGTGCTATCTTTCCGGAGGTGATATAGAATATCAAAATTCCAAGGGATGCTGAGAGCTTTAGATAAGGTTTGGGAAAATTGGGAGATTAATTCAGGACTTTTGTCAGACTGGAGAGAGACAGGAATCCCAAATCAAGGAATAGTCTTGCAGAGAAGAAGATCAGAGACTGAGCTCTTTTGTTAGTAGTCAGAAAATCTTCAAACCAGTCTAAGAGCATATCTACTAAAATTAGGACACAAAATCAAGTTACCACTCAGTACCCTGGAGGAAGTCCCTCATTTGATGGTTAGCAAAAAGAGTGTTAAGATATTTGAGATTAGGGTCTGATTTTTGACTAATTTTATAAGAGGCAGAAACAGTTCTTAAGAACTCTAATTTTATAGAGTGGGCTATATGTGAGCCTTGGAAAATGAGATAGGAGATTTCTATTAGGATAAAAAAAACTGGTATAGATAGAACAGAATTTGTCCAGTGTCAGGGGTAGCTGTGAGGATGTGGGTTGCAGTGTATGGATTACCTGTA
The DNA here is from genome assembly GCA_004025045.1 of Sigmodon hispidus. NCBI lineage: Eukaryota > Metazoa > Chordata > Mammalia > Rodentia > Cricetidae > Sigmodon > Sigmodon hispidus. Next base: position 15,599 of record PVIH01015506.1, on the reverse strand, counting down.
GAGAGTGAGATTAATCTGGGACCTGGAGGTCTGCTGTCCTAAGTGCCTAGTCAGGTCAGTTATTTCCCCTATAGATGATGTAACTTTAATTTTGATGAGACCAGCAGTGAATAATTCCTATAACTTTGGGGACATGGGGTTTTTTTTTAGCATGACCATAATTTGGCCTGAGTTAGTTATAGATATCCCTTTTGTTGTAAGAAGCCCATGCTCCTTCCAGATGGCAGCATAGCACAGGTGAATATAAAAGGAATATTTGGAATCTGTGCAAACATTAAGGGATTTCCTTTGTGTTATTTGGAAGGCTAGGGTGAGGGCTATTCAGTCTGCTTGTTAGTAGTATGGGCAAGAAGTACCCATGTCCAACCACCCCAGTATTTGATACTATGACAAGGCCAGTTTTATGGATCCCCTCATGTAAAAGAAGATGTCATCTGTGTACCAGGTATAGGTGGCTTGAAGCAATGTGTCCTTCTGTGTCTGTGAAGGATGGGGAAATATTTCCTCTAAGGTTTCAGTGATGTGGGAATGTGTGTATGCTGGAAATAAAGGGACTGTTGTAGCCATGGCAGGTACCAGAGAAATAGACAGGAAATTGGAGCATAAATAGGAGAAGAAGGGTGGAGTCAAAGAGAGAGAGAGACTACCACCACCAGGAAGAAAAATATAATAAAATAGGTAAGCCACAAGCCACATGGCAAAGCAGAATAATAGAAATGGGTTGAATATTAAGATGAAAGAGCTAGCTAGCAATATGTCTGACCCATAGGCCAAACAGCATGAAATGAATATGAGCATCTATATGTTTCTTTGGGTCTTTGGGATTGCTGGTCCAGATAAGCAGTGGTGGACAGGTCTGAACTGTGAGGCTAGTCCAGGCTAGAAATCTCATGTTACATTTCAATGCAAGAATGAGACGAGGAACAATTAGTATTAGTTTGAGGGAAAAGATTTGAGATATTGGGTGGTGGCAAGATTGGAAAGTAAGTGTGGCATCTTCCACTAGTACCCCTTGGAAAGAAAAAAAGAAAACCTTGTGAAGAAGAAGGTAGAATTTGTAACCCTTTATAAGTTAAGAGATGGGACAAGTTGTAGCAGGAGGAAATAGTGATGGATGGCCCAAAGGTTAGTTTCTTTGATTTGCAAACAAGAAGTATGAAAGGTGCCCATCCCTGAGTAGTAAAGTCTAGATTTTTGAAAGGTATGCTACAGGAGCAAAGGAAGGTTCCAGATGGTGGTTTGCTTGGTTATATATACCCAAGGGTATATCTCTCTTTTTCTGTAACATAGAGGGAGAAGGGACAAGTGAGGTCTGGTAGATGAAGAGTTGGAGCCTGGTGGAGAACCTTTTGGAGCATTGGAAAGGGTTTAGTAATGTGGTGAAGAGACAGGTTTCATGTGGGAATTCAATAGATGCCTCATCCAAAAGACAAACAAGGAGGGAAAAAAAGAGAACATCCAGGAACAGAAAATTCAGCTTTCCTAAAAAAGATAAAAATCTCCTCTTTAGTAGACAGAGACTGAATTGGGTGTTTTCTATTCAATGTAATTGCTTTGTGGGCTGGGATAATGGTTATTTCCAAAAAGGTGACCTGAGTGGATAACTGGACTTTGGAAGGAAGAACTCTGTAGATCTGGCAGGACAAAATGTTAAGGAGAGCAAAGGTATTAGTTTTACTTATTTCTGATGATAAACCACAAAGGAGAATATTATCTACATACTGTATGAGCTTAGATTTGGGGAGAGACAAAGAGAGTCAAAGGTTAAGGACTGTCCAAATAGATGTGAGCTGTCTCTGAATTTCTGGAGTAGGACAGTCTAGGTAAGCTTCATGGAGAGGTGAATGCCAGGTTGGAGGCAAAGATATTTTAAGACTGAGTATGGAGAGGGAGAGAGAAAAAAGCATCTTTGAGATTCCAAACTAAGAAATGGGATGTTTCTGAGGGGATAGTGGAAAGGACTATGCAAGGGTTAGGCCCCACAGGCTAAGGGGGATAACTTCAGAATTAATGAACCTGAGGCCTTGCAGCAGGTGGTAGATTTCTTAGCTGCAAGTATGTGAGTGTTTAAAGGAAAAGTGGAAGAAAGAAGCTTTTTCCTTGGAAGGTCAGAGATGATAATAGGTTTTCTAATGCTCTGGAGTGAGAGTGGGTGGGTACTGAGCTGAGTAATTCATTGGGTAGGGTCCTGCAATTGGAGGACAATGGGGGAATTGTGTCTAGCACAGAAGGATTTGGGTGTTCCAATTTTCGGGTGTCCAAGAGGCTGGCAAAGGAAAAGACATGTTGGAACAAGTAGGGTGCGTGACTAGAGGGAGGAGGAGAGCAGCTACTGGTGAATCTTGGGCCAGGTGAATGAGGAAGCAAAGAAATAGAAGCTTCCTCTTTGGCTGAAAAAAAATCCCTTCCCATTAGGAGTACAGAGCAAATTGGCACAACCTAAAATGTGTGTGTGATAAGGATATTCCTGAAAATGCAATTAAGTCATGGGGTCTGTTGAAGTAGGTAAACCTGTCCCCCTACCTCTGACAATAGGGAGATGAGGAGAAGTCGGTACCCCAAATTCCCTCAAGACCAAGTAAGTGACTCTGGTGTCCATGAGGAAGGAGATGGATTGCCTTGATACCTTGATAGTTACCTAGAGCTTCGTATGGGAGGTGAAAGTGGTTGGGCCGAGAGGTCCATGGCTAATACTAAAAGGTCACCTGAGAGGTGGTCTGCATTTGATGTTTCTATGCCATGAGGTGTGTGAGGGCAGAAAAATTACACTGTCCCTCTCGATGGCACTTTGGACACAGCCCAGATGCCCTTTGTAAGGTAGGATAAGCCTGAGTGCAGTGACCATTCTGACCACATTTGAAATAGAGAACTGGTGGTCCTTGAGCGGCAGGGGGCAATGGAGCCTGGGAAGTAACTGTGGCTGATAGAATGGCCTTGGCCAGCATTTGGTATTTCTGTTTATAGGCTTTCTCATCTCTCCTACAGCATACCATAAAGGCTAGCTCTAAGACTTCTTCTGACAAAGGGGTTAGGGACCCTCTTTCCAGATTCTTAAGCTTGTCCCTAATGTCAGGGAAGCTGTGAGATAAGAATATGGTCATAAGGAACATCTGCCTTCTGAGATTTCAGGGTCTAAACTAGTATATTGTAAGAGGATCTTAGAGACCTGTTCTAGGAACTAAGACAGATTTTCCTGTCTGTCCTGAACTATTTATTGAAGTTTCTCATAGTTTACTAGCTAAGGCAGCCTTGTGGAGACATGCCAGTAGGCAGAATGTAAACTCATGTCTAAGGAGAGTACCACCTAGGGTGTTGAAATCTCAGTGTGGTCCCAGGGGGATATGTTGCATTAGTTTAATGAATTTTGTCTGCATGTATTTTAGCCTGCCCCTGTAATTGCCTGAACTCTTCAGGAAGTAGGTTGCTTGTCAGGATTGTGTATATAATATGAAGGATGAGATTACAGGATTGGATAATGCGTTGGAATTCTTTTCTGAAAGAAGTAGGATTACAGGTATAAGAACCCAGGTTCTTTTGTATCTGAGAGAGTTCTGACAGTGAGAAGAGGACATGTACCTTAACAGCTCATTCATTTTGGCTCCTTCTCACAGAGGGAAAACTACAGCAGGTGGGTTTGGCTAGGGTAGGGTCCCTTAGTGGCTAGAGAACTTGTGACAGGAGGAGTGACAGTGGGTGCTAGAGTTATTTGGGGTGGCCCATTACTTAAGGGGAGAAATGAGTTGGAGGAACCAAATATAAGGGCACTTACCTGTGAAAAAGTAAGACTGCTAAAGCTCGAATCCCACATCAATTCTCACACCCTAATACTGGGAGACTTCAATACTGCACTTTCACCCCTGGAGAGGCCAACCACACAGAGACTCAATAGAGAAATAAGAAGTCTAACAGAGGTTATGATGCAAATGGATTTAATAGATATCTATAGAAGCTTCCAACCAAATGCAAAGGAATATACATATTTATCAGTGCCTCATGAAACTTTCTCTAAAATTGACAACATAATTGGTCATAAAGCAAATATCAGCAGGTACAAAAAAATGGAAGTAATCCATTATAACATATTGGAACACCAGGGCCTAAAGTTAGAGTTCAACAACATCAAAAACCAAAGAAAGCCTCCCAACAAAAAGAAACTAAACATCACTCAGCTGAACCACCACGGGGTCAAGGAAGAAATTAAGAAAGAAATCAAAGTCTTCCTAGACTTTAATGAAAATTAATCCACAAAGTACCCAAACTTGTGTGACAAAAATGAAAGCAGTCCTAAGAGGAAAATTCACAGCGCTAGATGCCTATATGAAAAACCTAGAGAAATCCCACACTAGAGACCTAACAGCTCAGTTGAGAGCCTTAGAACAATTAGAAGCAAACTCACCTAGAAGGAGTAGATGGCAGGAAATATTCAAACTTAAAGCTGAAATCAATACAATTGAAACAAAAAGAACAATACAAAGAATCAGTGAATCAAAGAGAGTTGGTTCTTTGAGAAAGTCAAGAAGATAGATAAGCCCTTATCCAAACTACTTAAAAAACAGAGAGTGTCCAAATCAACAAAATCAGAAATGAAAAGGGGGACATAACAACAGACCCTCAGGAAATTTACAGAATTATCAGATCATATTTCGAAAATGTATGCTCCACAAAAATGGAAAACCTAAAAGAAATGGACAGCTTTCTGGACAGGTACCATTTACCAAAATTAAATGAAGAACAAATTAATTACCTAAACAGGCCTATAACCCCTAAGGATATTAGAGCTGTCATTAAAAGCCTCCCCCAAAATAAAAGCTCTGGTCCAGATGGTTTCAATGCAGAATTCTACCAGACATTCAAATAAGAATTACTACCATTAAGCCTCAAACTATTTTACACAGTAAACTGAAGGAATATTGCCAAATTCCTTTTATGAGGCCACAATTGCCCTAATATCTAAGCCACTCAAAGACACAACAAAGAAGGAGAATTACAGACTAAGTTTCCTCATGAATATTGATGCAAAAATTCTCAACAAAATTTTAGCAAACCGTATACAACAATATATAAAAAATATCATCCACATTGACCAAGTAGGTTTCATCCCAGAAATGCAGGGCTGGTTTAACATATGAAAAACTATAAACGTTATCCATCATATAAACAAACTAAAGGAACAAACCCACATGATCATCTCCTTAGATACTAATAAAGCCTTTGACAAAATCCAACACTCCTTTAAGATAAAAGCCCTGGAGAAATCTGGAATACAGGAAGAATACCTAAATATAATAAAGGCAATTTACAAGAAGCCAACAGCCAGTATCAAACTTAATGGAGAAAAACTCAAAGAAATCCCATTAAAATCAGGAAAGAGACAAGGATGTCCCCTCTCCTTGTATCTATTCACTATAGTTCTTGAAATTTTAGCTAAAGCAATAAAAGAACAAAAGGAGATTAAGGGTATACAAATTGGAAAAGAAGAAGTGAAGCTATAACTATTTGCAGATGATATGATTGTATGCATAAGTGACCCACAAAATTCTTCCAAGGAACTTCTACGGCTGATAAACACCTTCAGGAATATAGCAGGATACAAGATTAACTCAAAGAAACCTGTAGCCCTTCTGTAGTGGGAAATCAGAAGCTACACATGTGAACGGGTTACAGCAGAGCACCGGAGCCGAGAGGGGCGTGGTCAACAATAACGAGCTTCAGACAACACCTGGAGAGAGACAAAAAGCAGGTGTTCTCTCTAACAGAGCCGGGAGCACTCACGATTGGGCGGGGCTTCCAGGAAGTGCGCAGTGCCGGGCCAGTGGCGCAGGAGTTCTGTGGTGCGATGTGTGGTTATCCCTACACTTCCTCTTAAAACCTTCTCTGTTTTGTAAGTGATTCTCACAAAATAAACCTCATTTAAAACGTATCTCACGGCAGGTTCATACTGTGATAATTGGCACCCAATGTGGGGCCCGAACCCACGACCCTGGGATTAAGTGTCCCATGCTCTATTGACTGAGTTAGCTGGACCAGTGGCAAAAGAGTTCTATAATATGACATGTGATTATCCCTTCACTTCCTCTTAAAACCTTCTCTGTTTTATAAATAATTCTCACAAAATAAGCCTCATTTAAAACATATCTCACAACAAGTTCATACCACAATACCCTTCTATACACTAAAGAAAGAGGGCTGAAAAAGAAATAAGGGAAACATTACCCTTTATAATAGCTGCAAATAGTATTAAATACCTTGGAGTAACTATAACCAAAGAAGTAACAGATCTATTTGACAAAAATTTTAAATCACTGAATAAAGAAATTGAAGAGGATATCAGAAAATGGAAAGCTTAGTACTTAAATATTAAATTTCATTTAATAAACTGGGATGAAAATGTTTTAGCTGTATTTTAAAGCCTCTAAATATAGGAACATTATTTTAATAGCTTATGTTGCATCAGCTAAATATAATTCCTTCCAGCTGTTGTAAGTATAAACTGACCAATAAAAGTCTGTAGAAGTTTTCAAGGTATGTGACAACAATTAACAAAAAAAGAGACTATGAATTTGAAAGAGACCAATGAGAGGTTTATGTAAAGATTTATAAGGAGGAAAGTTAAATGAGGAATGATGAAATTATAGTATAATCTCAAAAATTAAAACAAACGTATTTTCAAAAATCTGTGTATGTTTCTAAGAAAGGGAAAGTCACCATCAACTGGGAAAGTCTAGCACTTTTTTATACATACTATAATCTTGAAGATGGTGACAGCTGAGGATCTGGGGAGGGTTCAGAACCAACCACCATGAGCAGTGACCTGTCCCCAAGGTTCTACTCAAAGCTCTGACTATCACCTCCAAATGCCTCCTTGTTCCTTTTAAAAAAATCTCTCTGCCTAGAAATTGAGTTATCAGTATTTGTACTGTTAGTAACAGTGTTCTACAGGTGATTTCCCTTCTGGATGGTGGCTTGTGAGAGTTGTGTTCTCAAGGGGCTGATGGATCAATCACAATGACTGACTTACATTTTATAGCTGACTGGAACTGCACAAGAAAATAGATAACTGCCAGCTCATGCTGTTTAAAACTCTCCATGTGCAAGTTACTAAGGATGCTCTATTATTACACAGCTGCTGGCTGAGCATGAAATCAACATGGAAAGTTAATTATAGGATTTGAATGTTTAATGACAGGAGCCTTGAAGACCTGATGTATCTATCATAACTGGATGAACATATATGGTTTTTCAGAAAGATCCAATAATCAGAATGTGCCTGCCTATAAGATATCCTAGCAACTCATCTCAGAGAGTGCTTAAAATTTCATCAGGTCTCTTTATTATTGGTATTTTTTTTTTATTTTAACCTAGAGATGTGGGGAAATGTCAGGTTTTCCAGGCTGTAAAGTAATTTGTAAAGGATGCAGTAATTTTATTCTTTGGTGTAGTTATTATATGCTCATTTTTTTTTCTATTGAAAAAGATAAGAACACTCCCATGACTCAATTAAAAAAAATGTACAGAAGGCAGAGGGTGATGATATTGAGGAATGTGCCCTCTATAAGAGGTTAAGGAGCATGGGAAAATGGGAATCCACCTTTTCTGCCTGCTTCTCCATTTTGCTCCCTGCTCCCCAGCACTACTCTGGCTGCATTGTGCTTGCTGAGCACTGTGTTACTAATGCCAGCATGATCATCTACCAGAATCTCATCAGGCACAAAGAACAGTTCTTTTACATCTACAAGATCTGAGAGACCATAGACTGGGCTGGGGGTGGATGACCATTAGACCCATAGGGGATTGCTAACTCGCTCATTGGTAGAAATGTTTCTGCTGAAGGTACAGAGGGTGAAGTCACCAATAACATGGTAGTCACAAGTGTTGATATTGTCACAAACCACCACTTACAAGAAACCAACTTCACAAAAGGGGACTACACAAAGTACATTAAAGAATACATGAAATCACTCAAAATTAAACTTGAAGAACAGAAACCAGAAAGAGTAAAGCCTTTTTTTGATTGAGGCTTCAGAGCAAATTAAGCACATCCTTGCTAGTTTTGAATGACTACAAGATTTTTATTGGAGAAAACATAAATCCACATGACATGGTTGCTCTCCTGGACAACCATAAAGATGGTATGACTCTGTTCACGGTTTTAAGGATGGCTTAGAGATGGAAAATGTTAACAAATTATATCTATCACCTGTCACCATAAATAGGTGCTGCTTACCTTCCAAAAACAGCAGGACTTAGGACAAATGGGGCTGATGTCATCTTGAGCTTTTATTCTGACCGTGATTCATTTGGAGTGAAGACATTGTTTTTTTTTTCCCCTGTTTTTGTAAAGAAAAACAAGTCATGTAGATTGTATAAAAATGAAGTACATTGAAATTCACATAAAAATAAAATAAAATATAGAAAATAAAATTTTCTGCTTCAACTTCTGTGTAAATTGTGTGCTTAAGTTTTATGGAATCATTTTCTTTTGCTTATTGGTAGGTCTCTCTGTACTTGTCTGAATATTTTGACAGAAATATCTATTTACCACCTTTACTAGCATATCCATGTGTTGATAGACATGATTGATTGAATGAGTGGGTGGTTGACTGATACTCAACATCAACAATGACCCTTGGGTAGTGTGTTCATACCTTTTCTTTTTTGTAACTTTATTCAAAGAGGATTAAATGATTCTGTGCTATAAATGACATGAGGCTATGTCCAATGTGTGTGCTTATGCTTATGTTTAAATTTTTAACTATTCTCAAAGCTTACAATTACATTAACATCTAGAATCTCTTTAGAAGAGGGAAGGACTAGCAGAAGAATGCAATGTAGGGAATGCCTGGAGAAAGAGGAGGCATACTGGACTGCACAAACTAGTGGATTTGGATTATTGTTTAGGTGTCTAGGTTTGAAGAGCAATGAAGCAGAAATAATCTTATATTTAGTGGTCAACACCACTTTTCTTTAAATGGCATTGGGCACTTTCCCACTGTCTTTTCTTATTCATTCAGAGAGAAGATTCCTGGCTAGTATCTTTAATTTCTCTTTGACAACATTCTGAGGGAAGATGACAAAATTGTGATTTGTAACTAACCACAGTTTAACATTAGACATTCATAGTCAAATACAATTCAAACTGTAAACTATGAAAATATCAAAGATGCAGAGCCATAAATTTAATTACAAAATAAAAGTAATATTTTGAATCAATACCTAAGCTTTACCTTGAAAAACTTAGAAAAGAATAACCGATTCTTTTTTTCCTTCTTCTTTATTTATTTTGTATTTATCAAGAAAAACAGTAAAATGAATTTAAAATGCTGATAAGTTAACAATAACTATAAAGAAGATAAAAGTCATAAGCATGACTTATCAAGGGTGATAACACAAATAAGATTGCTACACATATATTTACTTTGTGTTCAGCTTTCCCTCTGAATTTCTCTTTTCCATCCCTGTATATCCTTATTCAAGATCCCTTCCCCCTCCCACCACATCAACTCATTTTACTTCTCTGCAACTCCCCATCCCCTACTTGGGCGGGGAGTAGACAGTTCTATGGTCCCCCTGACCCAATATTGCTTCTATCAGTCTCCACTCCAGGCCAAATCCAGTTTTGTCCGTCCTCCCTCAAGAGTGAGTCATGTGTTCCTATACTTGGAGTGGGATCTGAAGGGTCAGTCCAGAGTGTTTCTGATCCCAAGATGTTCAGTGGTTGTGGTTTGCCGCTTGGGCATGCTTGGCTTTTTTTCATGTTTGTTTGTTTAGAGACCACAAATGAGTGAGTACATCCCCTGCATATCTTTCTGAGTTTGTGATACCTCGATCAGGAGGATATTCTCCAAATCCATCCATTTGCCTGCGAATTTTACAATATCATTTTTCCTTATTGCTGAGTAGTATTCCATTGTGTAGATGTACCACAGTTTGTTAATCCATTCTTCAGTTGAGGGGCATCTAGGTTGTTACCAGATTCTTGCTATTACAAATAATGCTGCTATGAACATAGCTGAGCTAATACCTTTGGAGTGAGAATGTGCCTCTTTAGGGTATATACCCAGAAGTGGTATTGCTGGGTCCTTGGGGAGATTGATTCTCAATTTTCTGAGAAACCTCCGTATTGCATTCCAAAGTGGCTGAACAAGCTTACACTCCCACCAACAATGGAGGAGTGTTCCCCTAGCTCCGCATCCTCTCCAACATAGGCTGTCATCTGTGCCTTTTATCTTAGCCAATCTAACAGGTGTTAGGTAGTATCTCAAAGTTGTTTTGACTTGCATTTCTCTGAAGGCTAAAGATGATGAGCACTTTTTCAGGTGCCTTTCAGCCATTCATAATTCCTCTGCTGAGAATTCCCTTTTTAGATCTGAACCCCACTTTTTGATTGGGTTTTTCAAGATTTTGGGATCTAGATTCTTGAGCTCTTTATATATCTTAGAGATCAGTGCTCTATCACTTGTAGGGTTGGTGAAAATCTTCTCCCATTCTGAAGGCTGTCGTTTTGTCCTATTGACAGTGTCCTTGACTTTGCAGAAGCTTCTTAGCTTCAGGAGATCCCACTTATTGAATGTTGGTCTTAGTGTCTGTGCCACTGGTGTTATATTTAAGAAGTAGTCGCCTGTGCAAATTCGTAGAAGTGTATTTCCCACTTTCTTTTCTAACAAGTTCAAAGTGGCTGGGTTTATGTTGAGGTCTTTGATCCACTTTGATTTGAGTTTTGTGCAGGGTGACAGGCTCGGATCTATTTGCATTTTTCTACACACTTCCATCCAGCTATGCTAACACCATTTGTTAAATATATTATCTTTTTTCCATTGAATATTTTGGGCCTCTTTGTCAAAGATCAGGTGTTCATAGGTTTTTGGGTTAATGTCTGGATCCTCAATTCTATTCCATTGGTACACACGTGTGTTTTTATGCTAGTACAACGCTGTTTATATTATTGTAGCTCTATAGTATAACTTGAAGTCAGGGATGGTGACACCTCCTGAGGTTCTTTTGTTGAGTAAAATTGTTTTGGCAATCCTGGCTTTCCTATTATTCCAGATAAAATTGAGTATTGGTTTTTCAAGATCCTAAAAATATTGTGTTGGGGTTTTGATGGGCATTCCATTGAATCTGTAAATTGCCTTTGGTAGAATTGCCATTTTTACTATGTTGATCCTACCAATCCAGGAACATGGGAGAGCTTTCCATTTTCTAATATTCCCTTCAATTTCTTTCTTCAGTGATTTAAAGTTTTTGTCAAATAGGTCTGTTATTTCTTTGGTTATAGTTACTCCAAGGTATTTAATACTATTTGCAGCTATTATGAAGGGTATTGTTTCCCTTATTTCTTTTTCTGCTCTTTTATCTTTAGTATATACAAGAGCTACTGATTTCTTTGAGTTAATCTTGTGTCCTGCTACATTGCAAGGTGTTTATCATCTGTAGCTGTTCCTTGGAAGAATTTTGTGGGTCACTTAAGTATACAATCATATCATCTGCAAATAGAGGTAGCTTCACTTCTTCTTTTCCAATTTGAATCCCCTTAATCTCTTTTCGTTCCCTCATTGCTTTAGCTAAAACTTCGAGAATTATATTGAATAGATAACGAGAGAGAAGACATCCTTGTCTAGTTCCTGATTTTAGTGCTATTGCTTTGAGTTTTTCTCCATTAAGCTTGATACTGGCTGTCAGCTTCTTGTAAATTGCCTTTATTTATTTATTTATCTTCTTTATTTATTTTGTATTTATCAAAAAAACAGTAAAATGAATTTAAAATGCTGATAAGTTAACAGTAAATATAAAGAAGATAAAAATCATAAGTATGACTTATCAAGGGTGATAATACAAATAAGATTGCTACACATATATTTACTTTTTCAGCTTTCCCACTGAATTTTCTTTTTCCATCCTTATATATCCTTATTCAAGGTCCCTTCCCCCTCCCACCACATCAACTCATTTTACTTCTCTGCAACTCCCCATCCCCTACTTGGGCAGGGAGTAGACAGTCCTATGGTCCCACTGACCCAATAATGCTTGGATCAGTCTCCACTCCTGGCCAAATCTAGTTTTGTCCGTCCTCCCTCAAGAGTGAGTCACGTGTTCCTACAGTTGGAGTGGGGTCTGAAGGGTCAGTCCAGAGTGTTTCTGATCCCAAGATGTTCAGTGGTTGTGGTTTGCAGCTTGGGCATGCTTAGCTTTTTTTCTTGTTTGTTTGTTTAGAGACCACTAATGAGTGAGTACATCCCCTGCTTATCTTTCTGAGATTGTGATAACTCGGTCAGGAGGATATTCTCCAAATCCATCCATTTGCCTGCGAATTTTACAATATCATTTTTCCTTACTGCTGAGTAGTATTCCATTGTGTAGATGTACCACAGTTTGTTAATCCATTCTTCAGTTGAGGGACATCTAGGTTGTTACCAGATTCTTGCTAATACAAATAATGCTTTTATGAACATAGTTGAGCTAATACCTTTGGAGTGTGACTGTGCATCTTTAGGGTATACACCCAGAAGTGGTATTGCTGGGTCCTTGGGGAGATTGATTCTCAATTTTCTGAGAAACCACCATATTGCCCTCCAAAGTGGCTGAACAAGCTTACGCTCCCACCAACAATGGAGGAGTGTCCCCTTTGTTCCACATCCTCTCCAACATATGTTGTCATCTGTTCCTTTTATCTTAGCCAATCTAACAGGTGTTAGGTGGTATCTCAAAGTTGTTTTGATTTGCATTTATCTGATGGCTAAAGATGAAGAGCACTTTTTCAGGTGCCTTTCAGCCATTCGTAGTTCCTCTGCTGAGAATTCCCTTGTAAATCACTTTTATTATATTTAGGCATTCTCCCTGTATTTCTGATCTCTCCAGGGCTTTAATCATAAAGGAGTGTTGGATTTTGTCAAAGCCTTTTTCTGCATCTAAGGATATGATCATGTGGTTTTGTTCCTTTAGTTTGTTTATATGATGGATAACATTTACAGTTTTTTGTATGTTAAACCAGCCCTGCATTTCTGGGATGAAGCCTACTTGGTTGTATTGGATGATATCTTTTATACATTGTTGTATACGGTTTGACAAATTTTTGTTGAGAATTTTTGCATCAATATTCATGAAGGCAATTGGTCTGTAATTCTCCTTCTTTGTTGTGTGTTCGAGTGGCTTGCGTATTAGGGTAATTGTGGCCTCATAAAAGGAATTTGGCAATATTCCTTCAGTTTCTACTCTGTGAAATAGTTTGAGGAGTAACGAGTAATGGTAGTAATTCTTCTTTGAATGTCTGGTAGAATTTGGCACTAAAATCATCTGGACCAGGGCTTTTATTTTTGGGGAGATTTTTAATGACAGCGTCAATTTCCTTAAGGATTATAGGCCTGTTTAGGTAATTAATCCAATCTTCATTTAATATTGGTAAATGGTACCTGTCCAGAAAGCTGTCCATTTCCTTGAGGTTTTCCATTTTTGTGGAATACAGATTTTCAAAGTATGATCTGATAATTCCCTGGATTTCTTGGGGGTCTGTTGCTATGTCCCCCTTTTCATTTCTGATTTTGTTGACTTGAACACTTTCTCTCTGTTTTTTGACTAGTTTGGCTAAGGGCTTGTCTATCTTGTTGACTTTCTCAAAGGACCAACTCTTAGATTCGTTGATTCTTTGTATTTTTCTTTTTGTTTCAATTGTATTGATTTCAGCTTTAAGTTTTATTATTTCCTGTGATCTACTCCTTCTAGATGAGTTTGCTTCTAATTGTTCTAATGCTTTTGGCTGAGCTATTGGGTCTCTAGTGTGAGATTTCTCTAGGTTTTTCATATAGGCATCTTGTGCTATGAATTTTCCTCTTAAGACTTCTTTTATTGTGTCTCACAAGTTTGGATATGTTGTGGATTAATTTTCATTAAATTCTAGGAAGACTTTGATTTCTTCCTTGATTTCTTACATGAACCAGAGGTGGTTCAGCTGAGTGATGTTTAGTTTCCATGAGTTGGTAGGCTTTCTTTGGGTTTTGATGTTGTTAAACTCTAACTTTCAGCCCTTGCGGTCTGATATGTTACAAGGGATTATTTTCATTTTTTGGTATCTGTTGATATTTGCTTTATGACTAATTATGTGGTCTATTTTGGAGAAAGTTCCATGAGGAGCTGAGAAATATGTATATTCCATTGTGTTTGGGTGGAAGCTTTCATAGATATCTATTAAATCCATTTGCATCATCACCTCTTTTAGACTTCTTATTTCTGTGTTGAGACTCTGTGTGGTTGACCTCTGCAGGGGTGAAAGTGCAGTATTGAAGTCTCCCATTATTAGAGTGTGAGAATTGATGTGGGATCCGAGCTTTAGCAGTCTTACTTTTTCACAGTTATGTGCCCTTTTATTAGGGGCATAAATATTCAAGATTGAAATCTCCTCTTGACCAATTTTTCCTGTGATGAATAAGTAATGACCATCTTGTTTCCTTTTAATTGCTTTTAGCTTAAAGTATACTTTGTTAGATATAAAGATTGCAACCCCCGCTTGTTTCTTATACCATTTGACTGGAAAATCTTTTCCTAACCCTTTTTCTAAGCCTGTGTCTATCCCTGCAGTTGAGGTATGTTTCTTGTAGGCAACAGAAGGATGGCTTCTGTTGTTGTATCCATCTTGTTAGTGTGTGATGTTTTATAGGAGAGTTGAGACCATTGATATTAAGGGAAATTAGTGACCATTGATTCATATTTCCTGCCATTTTTGGTGGTAACTTGTTTGTATTTCCTTTCTCTGGGGTATTCTTTTATGGAATTATTGATTGTTTGTGATTTTGTGGATGTATCTGGGTTCCTTAGGTTGGAGTTTTCCCACTAATACTCTGTGTAGTCCTGTATTGGTAGATAGATATTCTTTCAGTCTGACTTTTCCTGAAATACCTTGTTTACTCCATCTATGGTGATTGATAATTTTGCAGGGTATAGTATTCTAGTTTGTCCGCCATGCTCTTTTAGTGTCTGTATAACTTCTTACCAAGCCCTTCTAGCTTTCATCGTTTCCATTGAATAGTCAGGCGTTATTCTGATGAGTCTGCCTTTATATGTGAGTTGGCCCTTTTCTTTTGCAGCTCTTAAAATTTTTTCTTTGTTCTGTATGTTTCGTGGCTTGATTATCATGTGGCATGCTGACTGTTTTTGGGGTCATATCTATTTGGTGTTCTGTAAGCTTCTTGTGTCTTTATAGGCATTTCCTTCTTCAGGTTAGGGAAGTTTTCTTCTATGATTTTATTGAAAACATTATCTGTGCCTTTGAGCTGGTATTCTTCTCCTTCTTCTACTCCCATTATTCTCAAATTATTTCTTTTCATGTTATCCTAGATTTCCTGAAAATTTTGAGTTATGGCTTTTTTAGTTTTACTATTTTCTTTGACTGATATATCTATTTGAGCTCCTGAGTCTTCCACTTCAGAGATTCTATCTTCCATCTCTTGAACTCTGTTTTTTATGGTTGTAGCTGTGGTTCCAGCTTTTTTCTTCAGGTTTTCTATTTCCATCTTTTCCTCATTTTGTGTCTTTTTTATTACTTCTATTTCAGCTTTTAGTTCCTGGCATGTTTCTTTCATAGATTTGTTCATCTCTTCCAATTTTTGTTT
>PVIH01015505.1:0-49367 GCA_004025045.1 Sigmodon hispidus | reverse complement strand
AAGACAGAACAAAGGGAGCTCAGGGCCTGCACTGGGCCATTATACACAAGACAGAACAAAGGGAGCTCAGGGCCTGCACTGGGCCATTATACACAAGACAGAACAAAGGGAGCTCAGGGCCTGCACTGGGCCATTATACACAAGACAGAACAAAGGGAGCTCAGGGCCTGCACTGGGCCATTATACACAAGACAGAACAAAGGGAGCTGGCTTCCAGAGTCCAGCATAAACCCCCTTCAGCTTCTGGGAGTCAAGCACTCAGAGAAAAATGAAGGGTGAATTCTAGAAACTTTTGAGAGGGCTTCTATAAAAAGAAAGGAAACCCAGACCTAGCTCCCAGGAAAAGAGCAGACAGCCTGATGCAGAAAGAATGATGGGAAGAGAAGGGGCAAAGTCAGGAGAGTTGAGAAGGAGATGACAGTCAGCCCCTAAGAAAGCAGACATGCTAGAGGACCAGATAAAACCAAGAGTCATATGGCAATACACTGATTAATAGAAATGGGTTAATTTAAATGTAGGAGTTAGCTAGTAACAAGCCTAAGCTATTGACCAAGTATTTATAATTCATATCCAGCCTCTGAGTCTATTTTGGATCTGGTGGCTGGGACAGGAAACACCTGACTATATATGACAATCCAACATGTGGCTGAAATTTCAACATAAATTCTAACAAAGCTTAAAAGAGGATTTCTGGGGTGGGCTCTGTTTGCTGGCAGTGAGCAGAGGCATGGCTCCTTTAAGAGATAGCTTGCTGGCTGAGTGCTAGCAGTAAAAAACAGGTGGCTCTTTTCAGAGGCCCTGCTGCCAACCAAACACTTATATGGTGTTTATGAGTAGGGCAGCACAGAAACTTCCCAGAGTTGTGGTGGTAAACATGGCTCCAAGAGCTGGCAATAATCTCACCAGAGCCATAAGATTAGCCTCTTAGGGAACTAAGAGAGAGGGGCCAGCTGCCAACATCCCATCATTTATTTTTTTAATTAAAGCAGTTTTTCTTCCCTCATACAGACAGAAAAGGTTATAGATACACAGTAAAAACAGATTCAGATGAAAAGAACCTCTAAGTGGGTCATAGTGTGTTTGAAAATATGCATAAACTTGAGAGAAAGTAGAGAAAGAGTATATACAGTCTTAGATTTAAAAATACAATTTTAAAATAATAAAATAAAGTCCTTAAAAAGGGAATAAAGTAATATAAATGAAATAATCCATGTAAAGATGGGAAATGCGCAGAGACCCTGGATCCTGTATATTATTGGGTTGTATTTGAATTTTTTGGCTGCTGAGAGACCATTGGATTATGGAAACTGCTAGATTAAACCAATCTATATATTTTGAAAGCATCTTGACTTCAAAATTTAAGTAAAAAGATATGTTACTTTGGAAGAGAGTTTATGCTTTTATTTTTACAAAAAATGAGAGGCTGTAGATTAATTCCAGGTTAAGGAAAAATAGTTTGATTGAAGTAGACCCTCCGAAAAATCTGACTACAGACATAAAGAAATAAACCTAAAAGAACTACAAGTCATATGATATATATTTTACCTGCTCAACCATAAAACAAAACAAATAATTTTTGGCTGCTTTATATACAATGCATAATCATAGTTGTACTAGTGTAGATATGTAGGTTATCTTTAAAAGTTTATATATTTTCAGAGTAAGGTGACTAGACACCAATAAAAACAATGGCCCAGGTGACCTAGCACCCAGAACAGCTTCCAGGCTGCTGACTGAGATGATCCAGCCTCACAGAATACTACAGCCAAGACCTAACAATTATTCTAAATTTTCTCAGAGTCCCTCAAAGATTTCTAGTGCTCTAATCAGCAGGAAGTAGTCTAGAGAACTGTAACCACATCCCCTAAATGAGTAATGGATATTTATTATCATTGAATGGGGATTGGTTACAGTTGTTATTGGTAATGGTCAGGAAAAAAGCTAAACAAAGGAGATTAGATTCAAGGATCTCATTCTAAAAAGAAAGGGGGGAATATAGAAATGGTTGGATAAATGAGTAAATTATTAAATCTACTTTTATCTATAAAACAATTATTAGTCTTAAATATTGTACATTGGTATGAATTTTGGTTTATTAATACAAATTTAAAGTTAATTTTGTTATACTGTATATATATTTCTACTCTTTTTTGGGGTATTGTGCTTATGCAGCTGATTTAAAAATGTAATATATAATTAAGAAATATAGATTAATAGGCATCTACAATAGTCAAACTTACAGTCATGCTAGATATGTTTTCAAGGTCATACACAGATATATTTAGGTATAGATGGTCTTCAAACACTTCAAAGACCTACAGGATATGGCATTTAATATGTTTAATAACTTAAGGCTCCTCATAATAGTGAGACACATCTGTTCCTGGCAGCACCAATCTACTTCAGAGAAGATTATGGGCACCAAACAAAATCCATATGGAGTTTGCTTTCTTTGTGGCATAAGCTAGCCATTAGGGCAAGAAAACTGCCCTTGCCTCAATGCTGAATTATACTGTCCAAAACGGACCAGAAGGACACAATAAAGGTGATTGACAAACTTTGCAATACAAGGTAAGAGAGTCCTTCAGAGTTTTCTGTTTCATAGGGAAGTCCATCAGATATTCTAGGCCTGTAGGCCAGAACTGGATTCCACACATTGCAGTGAAACTTTGGGTGATTGTCCAGGCACCTTGATTCCCGTGTCATCTGGTAACATTTCATCTTTCTGTGGTCTTTGATGAAGTTAAAGATTAAATAGTTATAGTTTTACTTAGTTATAATAAAAAGTAAATTAGATACAAAACTTTAGGCTCACCAAGACAAGATAATTAAGTATTTTCTTTAATTATGCTAAACACAAATGAATTGATATTGTTTCTATAATTATTACTTAATAACTTTTTGTTCTATATAATTTTACTATGTTAAGGTTAAAACCTTTTTTTTAATTAGACAAAAGGGGGAAATGTTGTGGATTATGCTCATTGTTAATTAAAAAAAAAAACTGATTGGCCCATAGCAGGGCAGGAAGAGATTAGGTGAGACAGCCTGATGTAGAGAGAATGATGGGAGGGGAAGGGGCAGAATCAGGAGAGTAGAGGAGGAGATGCCAATCAGCTGCTGAGAAAGCAAGACATGCTAGAGGACAGGTAAAGCCACAAGCCACATAGTAACACATAGATTAATAGAAATGGGTTAATTTACATATATGAGTTATCTTGTAACAAGCCTGAGCTATTGGCTGAGCATTTACAATTCATATTCAGCCTCTGAGTCAGTTATTTGGGACCAGAAGTTTGAGACAAGAAAGATCCATTTACAGGATGGGGTGTCTCCATGGCTCCATGGTTCCTCACAACTGTGATCTGCAATGTTTAAGGAATGATTGCATATTCACTAGCCCATGTAATTACATGCTGGATGCTGGAGGTGGGGTATAGTCTCAGCCATGGGGTTACAGAATTCTTTCTTAGAGGAGCCACCTTAGTTTGAGTTTTGAGGATAAAGAGAAAGAAACATACAGTAAGAGCTCAGGTAGAGAAAAGCACATCTGGGCCAGGGGAAGGACTTGAAGATACAGAGGTCACAAGGCCCTGGACAGCCACAGGGAGACTGCATGTGGGAGACAGGGCAGGTGATGACAGCTATGGGAGGCTATGGCCGTAAAGACAGAAAAGGTACTAGAGATGAGATAATATAAGAGATGGAGAGGGACTCATGTAGAGAAGGGAAGGACCAGGGACATATTGCAGGGAGAACAAACGGCTCCCTGTGATGGGGAAGCCTGAGGGAGAAAGGTGGGCACCATCAGTGTCCTGGGGCAGCTGGGGCCACAGGAGTGGGATTCTGTGGGGAGAGAGAAGTGAGGGCCAAGGGCAGACTCATCTAAGGGGTGACTGCAATGTCAAGGTCAGCAATGTGTGTGTGTGGAAACTGGCTGGAGGGAGCCAGAAATACTCAGGTTCAGGGAGGGGCCAGCAGTGAGGGGCCAGGAAGACAGACAGTGAAGAGGCAGCAGTTCTATACCCTCAGTCATTTATGCATGCTCATGGGGTCATTAGCTCAGAGAACACAACCATGACACATTTTCTTAAAGTAGCACCAGATATCTAGGGAGCAGCATGAACGTCAACTGCCTATCCATAATCAATTTATCGCACTTATAAATAGAGTTCTATAGTCTATAGGCAGCAAATGTGTCATCTGATACACAGATTTTACAGCAATCTCACACACAGCTCTGAATGTTTCTCTTACCTGAAAAGAGTTGCCTGAAAGCTCATTTGATATGAGATTATTAACATCCAACCATAGCACATGTCTTACAAAGGGTGTGTGTGTGTGTGTGTGTGTGTGTGTGTGTGTGTGTGTGTGTACATGTGAGTGCAGTACCCACAGAGGCCGGAAGAGGGCATTAGATTTCCTGAAGTTGGAGCCATGTGGTTGTTAGCCACATGTTTGGGAACCAAATGTGGCTCCTTTTTAAGAGCAGCAAGTGTCATTGAAGCCATCTCTCTAATTCCCTGACTTTTTCCTTGATAATTGACTAAGAAAGGAGAGAGGGAGGAAGGAAAAGAAGGAGAGAAAGAAAAAAGGAAGGAAGGAAAAAAAGAAGGAAGGAAGGAAAGAGGGAAGGAAGATAAAGGCAGTGACATGTCTTACTATAGCCATGTTGCCGTTAGTTACTGTGGCCAAGATGATGCCTTCCTTACACGTGAGAAGGTGAGGCAGAAGTAGATGATATTTAGGGAACAGCAGTCAAGATTTTGGGGGGCGGCAAGAGCAAACAATGAAGGACTGTGCAGAGTAAGATCATTTGGATGCAATGAAGGTAATGGGGAGAAGGTAACTGTGGGAACAGGGAGCCCCAGGTTTGCATGGAGGAGGGGCAAGGTCTGGGAGAAAGCTGAGATCTACAGGGGACCTGCATCCTGGGAAGGTCCCATGGCAGACAGCTGTCATGGATTCTGCCTGCTGTCATAGAGGGGAGCTGTTTCAGAAAGGGTGATCAAAAATTGAGTTTCTGAGGGTGATAGATTCAGGGGGAGGCCGAGAACACAGAGGGCTAGGTTAGGGATTGGGGATGCCAAGAAGCCAAGAAAAGGCAATATGAGGCATCACCAGACGCAGCAGCTAGCATTTAAGAAGAAAGGCACGGTCTGGGACAGGGAAGTAAGTGGTTAGCATCTCTCTCTGGGCCCACGGTCCATAACGTGTCTCTCAATTAAGGCTTAGAAATTAAGAAAACTCATCTCACCAGGGTCTCCTCTTCGTCCAGGCTTGCCACGCCGTCCAGGGGGACCTAGACAGAAAACAAGGATGGATTCATTGAGAAGAAAAGCCAGTGTACATGCACATAGCCTCAGACTGCCAGCCCCCTCTCAGTGGAGCTGCCTGAGCTCGCTCATCCATAGCCACCGAGCACCCTGCCAGAGACGGTAGAGAGGTCCCTCTCCCTCTGCCGCTCCCTCAGGCCACACTACACACTCTTCACCCACTCTGCTATCCATTTACTCATCCCTAGGTTCTCTCCAAGTTACTCCTGAGACAAACTTCATAGTGGGGAGAAAGACAAAACTGAAGGGGAGAGTTTTCTCCCAAAAGCCCCCAAAATGCTTTGCAGTGTTTTGTAAAATGAAACAAGACCCGCAAGGTAAAAACCAATATTTTCACTGTCATGGTCAGGATATTCCAGATTAAGTCGAACAGTCACAGGCACTACGATGTCCCTTTAACTTCTTTCCACAGCTCACTTGAACATCCACCTTTCATCCCTCGGGAGCTGCTCTAACACGTGTGCTTTGGCTGGACCATGGGCTCATCACCATGCTCCTTGCTGACGCAGGCTATCTTCCACATGTTTGAGCTTCTCTCAGTTTATACTGCCCCCCACCCCTGTCAGACCCCAGGCCTGATGATCTGGATATCAAAAGAAGAGAAGGCTTCAAGCCACAGGCCAGTCTTGTGCCCTGGATCTGAGGTTCTTACATTTGGTTATAGGGGACGATAGGGTCTGAGGTGCTCACAAGGATCACCTGTGCTGGGCTCTGTCTTCTTGTCCACGTAAGTGTGATTGCTCCACAAACAGACATCGATATGTATTTGTTGATGAATTAGATATGTATTTGTTGATGAATTAACTCTTCTTTTCTTTCTTTCTCTTTTCTTTCCCTCTCAAGAGTTGGGATTCAAGATGTGTACCACGCTGCCTGGGTTACTTTATTTCTTTTCTTTCTCTCTCTTTCTTTCCTTCTTTCTTTCTTATTTTTTTTTCTGCTGTGCACCTTTAATCCCAACACTCTAGAGGCAGAGGAAGTAGATTTCTGTGAGGACCAGGTTAATCCTACTCTACATAGTGAAAATTTGTCTTGAAAACAAAACAAAACAAAACAAAACAAATGAAAAACCAACCTGGAACAGAAACAAAACCAAACCAAAAATTTTTATTTCTGTGTATGTGCATGTCTGTGTGAGTATATGCACATGTGGTCAGGAACTTACAGAGTCCAGGAGAGGTCAACAGATCCCCTGGAGCCTGAGGTTATAGGCAGCTGTGAGCAGCCTGATGTGGGTGCTGGTAGCTGAATTTTGATCCTCCAAAAGAAGTGAGCACTTTAAAAGCTGAGCCATGTCTCCAGCCTCTGGGTTAAATTTCCAAATGGCATTTGCTCTGCTTAGGGTTACTATTGTTGTGATAAACACCATGACCAAAAGCACGTTGGAGAGGAAAGGGTTGCCTTACTCTTCACATCATTGCCCATCAGGAACTCAGGACGGGAGCTCAAGCAGGGCAGGAACCTGGAGGCAGAAGCTGATGCAGAGGCCATGGAGGGTGCTGTTTACTGGCGTGTTCATTCTGCTTTCTTATAGAACCCAGAACCTGCCAGCTCAGGGTGGTACCACCCACAATAGGCTGGGTTCTCTCCCACCAACCACTAATTAAGAAAATGCCCCAATTTTTATTTATTATTATTTTTAAATGGGCTGGGAAGATGGCTCAGAGGTTAAGAGCACTGATTATTCTTCTGGAGGTCCTGAGTTCAATTCCCAGCAACCACATGGTGGCTTACAACCATCTGTGATGACATCTGGTACCCTATTCTTTATACTGTACACATAATAAATAAATAAATAAATAAATAAATAAATAAATAAATAAATAAATACAAAATGCCCAAATTGCCCAGTGGTGGCAAACACTTTTAAGCACTTGGAATGCAGAGGCAGGTGAATCTCTGTGAGTTTGAGGACAGCCTGGTCTACAGAGTGAGTTCTAGGACAGCCAGGGCTACACAGAGAGACTCTATCTGGAACCCCTACTCCACCTAAAAAAGAAATAGAATGTTCCCTGGGCTTGCTTATAGCTCAGTCTTCTGGAGGCGTTTCTCAGTCGAGGCTTCCTTATCTCTGATGACCCTAGCTTGTGTTAAATTGACAGTAAACTACCCATGCAGTATTTGTATCTGCCTGCCTTGCTGCTCACTGCATGGCAGGTTTCATGCTGGGAGGGCGGTCACTGAGGGACAGGGTGTGACTGCCTTTCAAGGTATTGTCCTTACTGCAAAGTCAGCCTCAAAACCCCTCAAGAAATTTTAGAACTTCTAGGGGGGAGATGCAGAGCCTGGTCATGAATCAAGTTTAGGCTAGGCAGAGCATTCATGGCAAAATTAGAATTTGTGTATATGATGGTTAATACTGGCTGTCAACTTGACAGGATCGAGAGTCACTTAGGAGTCAGTGTTGAGCATGATGGAGGGAGTTTCTGGGTTGAGTTGGCTGAGGTGGGGAGACTCCCCCTAATTGTGAGTGGTGCCACCCCATGGGCTGGGAAGGAGAAAGTGAGCTGAGCACCAGCATTCACCTCTATTTCCTGACTGCAGATGCAATGTGATCAGGCCTTACATTCCTGTCACCACATCCTTCTTGATGTCATGGACTGCATCCCCAAACTGTGAGCCAAAACAATCCCATCCCTTCCTTGAATTGCCTCTGTCAGGCATCTCAGCCCAGCAATGAAGAAAGCAACCAATTCATTGTGCTTCCGTTTCCCTTCTCCCTGACTGGGCAGGTGCTCATGCTACATTCTGGATGCCCCAGCCTTGGTTCAGAGGGTGCTTCTGGCTTTTGTGAAAGGATGCTCTGAGTCAGGAGAAGAGAAGGATTCTGAAAGACAAGGAGGGAGGGACATTCTTCTGGATGGGCAGGGCCCCACAGGGCCATGTTGGATAATGAGACCTCTGCAGTAAGTGAAGAGAGAATAAAGTTCTTCCTAGCCTCATGGGCTGAGAGTTTAGATCAGAATGGCTGAAGAGAACTTAAGAATTGAAGACACACAAAGCTGAGGCTGTTTCTCAGTTGATAGAGTGCTGGCTTAGCATGTACAAAGCCCTGGGAATGGTCCATAGCACTGATTAAACCAGCATGGGGGCCAAGGCCTATAATCCAGCACCTGGGAAAAGGATGCAGGAGAAGCAGGAGTTCCAAATTATCCACGGCCACCTTGAGTTTGAGGCCAGTCTGGACCACATGAGACTCTGCTTTAAAAAAGAAAAGCCATAAGATGAGGCAAATGCACTACATTCCACAGCTCTGTTTAGGACAGAAACTTCTATCAAAGACATAGACCATAGTCTTCAGGACACAAGCTCTGAGGTCAAAGTTTGTGTTGAAATTTCAGACAAACCATGTTAATATGCTTTGGCCCTAAATCCAGCAGCACCATAACAAATGTCTACATGCACCTGTATGGAATTTGAAGTTTATGGGATTTCTATGCCAACCTGTGGCATCTGCACTCAGGTATGTGGTCAGCTCCTCCTTTACATCACCTTGTGAGTGTCTCATCATTACAGGTCATTGTAACCCAGACTCTCATCCTTATCATCTTCCTGTCCCCTGTGTGTAGCTGTTGGTATCTGAGAACCTTGTGAGTTAGCCACACAGACTAACCAAATCCGTGTGTTGAGGGCTACTCAGAATCCTTGGTGGCCTTCTGTCCTCTGTGGATGTATCTGTTTTTAGGGAGAGAGAGAATTTGTAGGAACTGGAGTTCCATCAGCATGCATGGTGCCATGTCTCTCTGCTTGCAGAGCAAGAAGACCCAATTTTCTCCCACAGAGTCTTGGGGACTCCTGCCAGACCACAGAAGGCTGAGTTGTGTGGCACAGGGAATGCGGTTCAAATGGAAATAAACTAGGCTATGTCCAGACCTGCATTTGAACCAGCATCATGGCATTTTGGGGGTCATTGCTAGGCACAAATATAAAACTCCCTGTCTAGGTTAACTTAGGCCAGATTTGCTTTTGTTGAGGTGGCAGAATGAATGGACTTGTCTGGGTGGTTCTTCTGGGTGGCATGGCTCAGCAGCTGGCCCAGTAGAGAGAGATGCAATAGAATGGGCAGCTGCCAGGCAGGGTGGGATGCCCTGCCTCCAGGGGCCTTTTGTGCTGGGATGTCACTAAGCATGCAGGCCTGTGGGGATGCAGCCTGCCACCCTGGCTGTCACTTGCAAATGAAAGGGCCAAAGTGGCGAGGAAGGAGGCTGCTTGGGAACACAATCCAGAGCTAGGCACAATCCGGTTCTGGAAGCTTTTGTGGGATTCAGTTATGTGGCCAATAGGTCTATCTTTTATTCTAAGATTCATATTTAAAGCTGAAGCTTTAAGGAAAGGAAGCATGCCCCCAAAACCTCATCTCCCAGTTGCTTTTCTCACCAGAGTGAAAGTGTCACCGGTACCCAAGAAGCTGGCTGGATAGATGGTACTTCAGAGTCCTCTTATTGGAATCTCCCTCCTTCCCTCCACCCAACCTATACTGCATCCTTAGTCTCTCAGTCTCCGGGGCCTAAACATCTGCCCCTTCTGCTCTGCCTCTCATACAGTTCTGTGTCTTCAGTTCCCAGCCTGGCATGGCACCAGGGGATGTTGGCTGAGGGAAGATTGAAGTGAGGCATGATGGGTAACGAAGCTTCAGCCTGTCTTATTTCCCCTCATTTATTCTCTTCACCTGTTAGTCAGGCATGTCTAACATTTTGATACTGCAATGCAATGTTGTCAACTACGAAATTTATGCTCAATAACCACCCACCAAATTATCAAAAAATTGCTACCCTTCCAATTTTAATGTTTTAAGTTTATGATCTCATGTTGTGTCCTGTTCAGAGTTATTCTGGGCCACAGGCATCCTGCAGTCCTTAGGCTGGACAGGCCTGGCAATCCAGCAAGCTCCAGGCCTTAAGGTAGACACAGGCCATCTGCTTTGGTAAGGATAGGTGGCTGAGGAGGGGAGTGATTTCTTCCCTTCTTTCTCCTCCCACTGCGTGAAGATGGGTGAGAAAGCCACACCTGGGTATGGGGTCTTCATCTAAATGTATTCTTCTGCTTCCCCCAGGTATATAGAGACCCTGGCCTTGTGGGCAGGTCCCAGGCCCAGATGCTAGTCACAGTTCTCAAGTACAGCCTTGCCTTTGTTTGCTTTGGGCAGGAGCTCAGGACCCCACACAGGCTAAGACAAGTGCTTTCCTGCTGAGTCTCAACTCTAGCCTCTAATCCTTATCTTGGGGATAGAAGTGCAAGGCTAACCCTATGGGAAGCAGAGGTCTCTTCCGTACTCCTAACCTCTGTCCATCTGTAAGCCTGGGTGTCAGAAGGCAAAAGCTGAGCATCCACAGGTATTGTGCAGTCTAGGAGTGGGATTGCTCTACGGAGTCCTGAGGTTTCTGGTGACACATGCCATCCAGAGCCCCACATCAGGGCTGAATAACTCAGGATGCCTGTGGTCACATTAACTAACTCCAGGAGTTAAAGGCAGACACAATGGAAACTTTGATTTATTATTTATTTATTTTTAAGATAGGATCTCATGGCAGTCCAGGCTGCCTTTGAACTTGTTATATAGTTAAAGATGACCTTGAACTCCTTATCCTCTGTCTGCTGTCCGCACCTTCCGAGTGCTAGACTTTATGGGCATGCAACACCTTGATGTGGTGCTAAGGATAGAGCCTTAGCAGATATCAGGCAGACGCTCTGCCAATCGAGCTACACCCCCAAATCAAAAGGGGACAATAATATAGAAATTTCTTATACAGAAATTTTATCTTTGGTTGGTCTGGGGAGGTCATATCATTGACCAGTTCTGACGCGGGGGCCCTGAGCCCCAACACACTTTCCTCAAGCTTGAGTCCCCAAATCCCTCTACTTCTATCTCTCCAATGACATTTTCATCAGCACCGACTTACTGATGGCTTCTTGTAGGACAGCCACTCACCTAGCTGAGCTGTGCAGAGACCAGACCCCTCCCTGGCCACTCAGCCCCCAACACCTGATCCGCTCTCCTGCCCCTTCCACAGGGCAGGGCCTTTTGTATAGTTTCTAACTGAATCTGTTTATCAGTTTCATGACAGGCTTTGTCTCTCTCTATTCTCTCTCCAGATGGGACTGAGGCTTGGGCAAACCAAGGGATGGTCCCAGACAGCCAGACAGAAGGAAGGGCAACTTCCTTCCTGCTTTAGGCTGAGTCACATCCCATTCTCTGGGGTGAGTAAGCATGTGTAGCCCAGATCAGAAGCAGGTGGGATTCAGCCTTAATCAGGAAGAAGTCCTGACACATGCTACAACATGCATGAGCCTTGGGGACATTGGGAACATACTACAACATGCATGAGCCTGGGTGTGGGAAGCAAAAGAATGCAAATTGAAAGATCTGGAGAGATGGCTCAGTTGGTAAAATCTAAGTCGGAGGATCTGAGTCCAGTTATCAGAACCTGTATAAAAAGCCAGGTGACTGATGACTCATAAACCACATAAAGTGGTGATGTGCACTTATCATCTCAGTGCGGGGGAGTGGGGAGGTGGAGACAGGTGGATCTGTGTGGCTTTCTTGACAACCACCCAACCTGGTGAGTTATAGGTCAATGAGGATCTATCTCAGAAACTAAGGACAGCCACTCACCTAGCTGAGCTCTATTGCTGGAGACAACACATATGTCATTGAACAGAAACGTTGAATTGGTGCCTGACTATAAACTTCATTCTTACTGACTAGTGTTCATGATTTTGGAAGGTACTATGTACACCACTGGAGGAGCAAGACAATCATATCACCAAACTACAAACACTGTGATCTACAACAACTATAACTACAATCTACAACTGTGGTCTCCTGCTTGCCGAATGTACTGGTGTAATAGTGGCACAAATGTTATGAGAGTAACCAACCACTTTAAAAATGGATTTAAGGTCCAAGCTATGAGATGAAACTCATACACATCACTGTTAAAGTGGCCAACAACCCGAGACTGGATAGGTCATGGGCCAAAGGGAAAACCTACTATTATTATTATGCTAAAGGAACATAGCACTAAATGACTCCTAATGACACATTGCTGTACCTACAGATCAGTGCCTTGTTCAGCTCTCATCAGAGAACCTTGTCCTTGCAGAAGATGAGAACTAACTTAGAGACACATAACTGGGCTGTGTACTGAGAGTGAGAGACTTTGGAGCACTTAGTCCTAGGTGGGATGTCTTAATTAAAACATTTCCCCCAAGGCTCAGAAATTAGTGCATGGAGGGGGGCAGGAAGATTTAAGAGCCACAGGTGGGTGGGGAAAGACTCCAAGCCACAACAGAGAGGACAGCACATGTGAACTCATAGAGAATGTAGCAGTACACATAAGGCCTGTACAGGTCACACCAGATAGGGCTCTCATGGCTGAGAGGAGGAAGTGGACAGGGAGGGCCCTGATTCGAGCTTCTAAGACCAGGTCATTAGAAACATGGCCTTAGCTGGATATGGTGGTACACACCTTTAATTACCACTCAGGAGGCATAAGCAGGTGGATCTTTATGAGTTCAAAGCCAGACTTGTCTACGTAGTGAGTTCCAGAAAGCCAAGGCCTCATAATGATTCTCTGACCCTCAAACTTGAACCTCAAAACAAAACCAAAGAGCCCCAAACACAACCCCCCCAAACAAAACCCCAAACCAACCAAACAACCCTTCTCCCAGCCCTATCATTCTGTGTTCTGAGCCTCAGGCCAGCCTAGCTATAAACTCCTTTCCAGCCATAGGCATCTTATTTCTGCTAGGTTCAGGCTTGCCCTGCTCCTTGGAGGAGTGAAGTAGGTGCATGTGGTAGGCTCCCCTGAAACAGAGTCGGGACCATGATCTTCCCAGGGAAGCTTGCTGGCTGGCAGAGCAGTAGGCTAGCCCAGTCTTAGCCAGCACCATGGGCAATAGTGTCATCTGGGAATTAAAAATCCTGGCTTCTTTCTCTGCAAAACTAGTTCTTTCCAAAGCTTTAGGTCTCTGTGGACTGGTTTCCCACCATCTGCCACACCCTTCTGTTTGCTGGAAAATCTCTAAGGGGTTTGAAAAACAGATGCCACAGGGTCCTGGGGTTTTAAGCCACAGCCTCATCATGTCTGTCTAGAACTAGGGATGTTATCAAGGCTGGTGACCTGACCAGGAGATCTCACTTGGACATTGTGCTGTTTAGTAATAAATGAATAGGGATCATATATAGGGAATAGGAGGAGCTTTCTGGGTGGCTGACCTCTGACCTTACATTTACAAAAGACCTTACATGTGGACATGGCCACTTTCTCCAAAGGAAAGAATGGGACCAGCCAGCCCCAGCAGCCTGAAAGTACTTAGCTCAAGTCAGATAAAGCTGGGATCATTTATAAGTATTAGCTTGGTGCCAACTTCAGTTCTGAGATACTAACTCATGAGTACCTCAAGTCAAACCCATGAGAAAGGCTGGTATTCATCAATGTCCATTTCACTGACAGATAAACTGAGGCACACAGAGATGAACTGACCTTGTGGGGAAACGCAGCTAGCAATGTGAGGAAGCACACTGCCTGCATCATGAGCCTGTGTTCCCAGCCACTGCCTGGCTCCCTCCTACCAGAGAGATGCCTGTTATGGGGAAAGGATCCAAACAGTCCATGCGCTTCGTAACCACATCTTGACATTTGTTATTTATTTATTTTTAAAGATGCCAGAAACCACACAAAAAGCAAGTAGCCCAGGGATGGCTCTCAGGCTGATGGATTAAATATCTCATTAGAAGACCACACGCCCTGGGCAGTACTGAGATCTGGACCAACCCCAGGCCCTTGGGGCATACCTTCCTGAAGCCATCTCAAATGCCTGCCATTTTGCGGGCTGAGCCTTGCAATTCCAGACACATTATTTACAATGGTGACACACTAGTTTTGTTTTATACAACCCCCTGTGTCCTCTGGAGACCCCAGAGTCCTGGTGGAGGAGCAGGCCTGGTGAGTTTGGGGTGAGGAGGCTTGCAGTTCACTTCATGACAAGTCTGGACAGGCTTCATTTACAATAAGAAACTGAGGCTGAAAGGCAAGGTGCTGTGTCCAAGTATCAGAGCTAGTTAGGAGCAGGGGTCTAGCCTAAACTACCATTGCTCTCCTAAGCTCCTCCTTTTCAGGGAAACTGACTGTAGCTTATGCTACAGTTGTGGCAAAGAATAAACTGTCCCATCTAGAGAGCACAGCCAGAGGGTCTGGAAGGGCCTGGGGGTGCAGCTCAGAGGTTAGACTGTCTAGCATGCACGAAGCTCGGGTTTTGATTGCCAGCACCATATAACCCAGGCCTGGTGGAGCCGGCCTGCAATCCCAGCATTGAGGAGGTGGAGGCAGGAGGATCAGAAGTTCAAGACCATTCACAGGTGCACAGCAGGTCTGAGGCTAGCCTGAGACTCTATCTTTAAAAAAAAAAAGCAAAGAAGGGAAGGAGGGAGGAAAAGGGACCAGCCTGGGCTAGCGTCCAGAACCCTGTGGTAGGACTTGTGATCACAGAAGTGCATGGGACACTCGAGAGGGACAGAGATGGGTCTGGTGGAAGCCCCCAACACTCTGGGTTGACAGCAGAGACCCCCAGTTTCTCTTTAATTAATTGATGGTGGTTGGGTTGGTGTCTCACACAGGGGTAGTCAAGTGCCGTTGACAACCCTGTGCTCAGCCCAATGGTACGGGGAATTGGGGTTCCTAAAAAGTGATTAGGATTAATATTGTAGAAGATGTTTGCCGTAAATGGAGGCTGCTTTTTTCTGTTTCCTATTTTCTTTACACTTTCCTGCTTGGGTTTACTATGGGCCCCTAAACCCTGGCCTTCTGGGTAAGACAGCTCTATGATCAAAATCTCATTTCTGGGTCTCAGTTAGTTCAAAATGCAGCAAGACACCTGGCAGTAGGTGGTCCTCAGGGTGGGCAGAGCCCCTCCCTCCTCTTCAGAGAGGCTGAAGAGCTTCAAAATGACCCGACAGTCCATGACCCTTTCCTCCCATAGTGCTCAGGGCCCTGAGAAATCACTTGGGAGGGTTAGGGGTAGGGGTCCCAACTAGAAAGGGTAAGTGGGGAGAACTCAGAGAGAGAGAGAGAGAGAGAGAGAGAGAGAGAGAGAGAGAGAGAGAGAGAGAATGAATCAGATCAATGGATGTGGACATGTGGGTCCAGGCAAAGAGTGATGTGTCAGATGCCAAGGCATGTGCCACCTGGACGCTGCCATTTGATATGGGTGGTGGGTGGTCATGGGTTTGGGGTCATGGCTCTCAATGTATCTGTGCTAGTACAATGAACATCCCCCTCCAGGGTCCATGGTCCCCTGGGATCCATTTCCTGTCAGGAGACAGGCTCCAGAGAGGCGCACATAAACCAGCACACAAACCAGCACACCCCAAAGATGCCAAATTCCTCAACTCTTCATTTACCCTGAAGCCGTAATCACTGACACATGGGCTCCTGTTCCTCCAAACCTAACGAAGGCCAGGGTTTACTGCTGTCAGAAAATGGAAGGCTTTTTATTTTTATGATTTTTTTTTTAAAAATAACTTTGAAAGGTCAGGCCATTCCTATGAGCTTTGATTTTCATGAGAATTCTTCACAAGCTTCCCCTGTGTCTTGCTCAGATGGTTCTAGAAAGGGGCAGGTGAGGTGTGCAGCTGGAGGCATCGTGGTAGGTGCAGGCTTAGGAAATGACAGTCAGGGGGAGGCTGACCACTTGGCATGCACAACCTGCTTCCGGGTCATGTGGCCCTAGACTCGGGACTCCTGGCTTTTTGTGTTGGGGACAGAGCTCTCTGGGGAAAGGGTCGCATACTCTTAACTTGGGTTCCTCAGAGAACTTCAGTGGGCACTGGGGTATGGTCCTGGAGAACATGAGAAGTTAGTCACCCTTCCAGGAAACTGTGAAGAGGAGGCCCAGCAATGCCCACTGCCGCCTGACACTCCTTGTCCCATCTCTACAGAGGACTTTTGCTCAAACTTCTCTTTAGTTTTCTGCCTCAGGAGCTTTGCACGGTTTGTTTCTTCTGCTGGGGACTCTCCCCTGTACAGCTGGACCACTCCTTAGGGAGTCTTTGTCACAAAATCCAATTTATTTTCTTCCAATTACTTATCTGTACCAGAGCATCTACTTATATTTTTTCTTAAAACATGTTTTCTTTGTGTGTGTGTGTGTGTGATATAAGGATTGAATATGAGGTTTTTAAGAATTTATTTATTTGGGGGCCTGAAGAAATGGCTCAGTAGTTGAGAGAGTGCATTATGCTTGCCAAGGACCTAAGATTAATTTCCAGCACCCTCATTAGGAGGCCCACAATGCATCCAATGCCCTCTTCTGGCTTCCTCAGGTACTGATCCAGGTCCATGAGCTTCCCCCACCATGCACATAATTGAAAACAAAAGTAAACCTTTACAAAATTTTAGTGTGTTGGGGCACCGAACATGCCAAAGCCCATGTTTGCAGTCATAGGAGCAGTTAATAGGTAGGCTTTTCCTTCTAGCATGTGGATCCTGGGGGTTACACGGAGCTTCTCAGAGAGCAAATACCTGCCAAACCATCTCCCTGGTCCTGAAACCAGGATCTTCTTATACATTCTGGGCACACACTTTTCCTGAGTTACATCTCCATCCTCATTATGAAGATTGATAACATTTTTAAATTGATACATAATGACTACACATGTCACGAGGCAGTATGGCAGCCAGTGTTCTGTGTAATGATCAGATCAGGGTGACTGGGACACATCCATCACTTTGTGCCGAGAACACGTGGAATCATCTCTATTAGCCATTTTGAAATGTACAATTAATTTTGTCACCCACAGTTACTCTACAAAGATATGTAATGTTTTTCCTTTAGGGCTGGGGGTGTGTCTCAGTGGAAGAGCACAGGTTTAACACTTGGGGGGCCTAGTTTCAATCCTCAGCATCACACGACAAACCCCCCAAAACAGAGAAGTCCTAAAACACCAAAGTCAACCCCTTACAATTAAACCAACCCCCCCCCCAACCAAACCATAAGGTTCTTCCTCCAATCCAGTTGCAGCCTCGGACACAAACAGCCTTCTCCATTCCAGTTCCTGTCATTGTTCTTCAGTGTGTATGGTCTTTCTTTCACGTCACCCCTGTCTACAGGCTCATGGGTATGGTCCCTCAGGGAGCCTGACACTCAGGCAGAAGCTAGACCACTGTTTAGAGCATGTATGACTTCTGGTCCAGATATTGGGACACAAGTGCTGGTACCTCACCCCCTCCCCAAACAAAACAAAACTGCCTGATCATCAACTTGGCTGGCACAGAGCCCTTCTCAGTCACGAAGTGGGCATGATGCTTAGCCCATATGCTGCAGGATGCCTCTGAGCAATAGCTCATGAAACTGTCAGGGCAGGTCCGGGGACACCAGTGTCCCCGTTACAGACCTCAGAATGGGGCTGCCCAAGGCGAATATCAGCTGTCAGTCACACACTCCCCAAAGCTGGGTTCTTCTCTTGGCTAGGCTCTGGGGAGCCTCTAAGGAAGCCACTCCAGCTGTGCAGGTCTGAAGACTGTGAGTTTTGGGGTGCTAAGAGGCTGAAAGGTTCTGGGGGTTTCTAGGGGCAACCCCCCTTGTCTAGTTCTCTATATCCTTTGGGTTATTGCTGTGCACCCCAAAGGGCCTTGAGTGGTTCAATATTTTTTTTATTTTGACTGTGAGAGTGGAGCCCAGTACCAGGCTTCTGGCTTCTGTTGGAACTCCAGCTGTAGAAAGCTGGTCTGCCTGTCTCAGGCCTGGCTGCTCACAGGCTAGCTCTAAAGCCCTCACTCCCTGCCCCGTGTCTTCATTCTTGCTCCTGACATCCCCATGTGTTCAGGGTTGGCTCTGCTGTCTTTTCCTTTATGGGCTGGCTGGTGGGTAGGCCCATGTGGTCAAATATCTGCAGGACTTTTTTCTTTTCCACTCCAGTGTTGAGGTTAGAGCCTAGGGCCTTACATAAGCTAGGCAAACATTCTACTTCTGAGTTACCTCCCTTGAAGCATAATTCTCTAAACATATTTATTGACTTATGACTAACATATCATACAGTTTGTCCAATGGGTTTTGTTATATAATATTGTATCAACTTTTTTATTTTATAATAACAGCAGTGGGGGTTAAACCCAGGGTTTCATACATGCTAAGCAATGCTCTATCACTGGATTGCATTTTCAGCCTCTATTTTGTCTATGTGTGTGTGTGTGTGTGATGCACATATGTCTGTGTACATGTGCATTTAGGTATGTACGTATATACATATATGTGTACCTGCTTGTAGAGGTCATGATTGAGTGTCTTCCTTAATTGCTTTGCATGTATGTGTGTGTAAGTGCATGTATGAGTGTGCATGTGTGTGTATATGTGTGGTGCACACATGTATATATGTCTGGTATGCAGGTACACATATGTGTATATGTGTATGACCACTTGAGGAAGTCATGATTGAGTATCTTCCTTAATTGCTCTCTACTTCATTTTTTTTTAGAGTTTATTTTTACTGTTTTTTTTTTAAATGTGTGTGTGTGTGTACATGTGAGTGCATGTGTCTGTGGAGGTTGTGTGCCACCTGTCATGAGTGTTGGGAACCAAACTCAGGTCCCCCAGAAGAGTAGCTCTCTTAACCACCAAGGCATCTCTCCAGCCCTCCTCACCTTATTATTATTATTATTTTTTGAAATGGGGTATTTCAGTGAAGCAGGTGGGCTGTCCAATGGCTTCCAGGTATCTATTTGTCCCTGCCACCCCAGCACTGGAATTATAGGTGCACAATGCTGCACCCGGCTTCTTAAGTAGGCGCCGTGGATCTGAACTCAGATTCTCATGCTTGAACAACCTCTTTGCCCACTGAGCCCCACCCAGCACCTACCCCTGCCCATACCCAAATGCTGGTGGTTTTTTTTTTTTTTTTTTTAACTCATTGGCATTTATTTCTAACATCGTGACAATGTGTACTTTTGGCAAGGGCTGTGTGAGCACAAATCACTCTCTGGGTGGCCACAGGCTCCTCTAGGGCGTAAGTCCCCCATCCCCAATCAACCAAGACAGAAAGCTGATCCAAAGAGGCCCAGCCACACTGGCTCGAAGTCATCAGACCATGGCAACAGCTCACGCTCATTCTAGATCAGCAGAGATGGGACTTCACCAGTTCCTGTAACAGTGGACCAAGCCGACTAAACCGAAGACCTCATTCCTAATCCTCAGATGAACCTTCAGTTTCTGTCAACATTACCTTAAACCCAGGAGCCCCACGAGGTGTGAATAGACCCACCCAAGCCATCCTGCCTTCTATTTTCTTCTACTACCACAGGCCGTGAATCCTACCTCTGAGTGTGTCATGCCTGCACTGGCATAGTGCGTAGAAACTGACTTTTTAGCAGCTCCTAGAAGGAACTGCTCCTTCCCATTTTTATAGCCTCAAGGGGTAAATAATCTAACCCATCTCACAAAGTCCAGAAGAAAAGATCCACAGCCCATCTGCCTCTCTCTGCCCCTCCAAGCCCAGTACTATCTTCTCTCTATATCGGGACAGCATCATCCCCGCGGCTCCTTTCCTCTCTTGTCTTCTGCGGCGCATTATCTGCCCCACAGTCAGGGCGACGCTTCCCAACCACAAATCTCATTATGCATTTCCCTTACAATATGCGGTCTCACCGTTCTTGGAACACAAAGTTGCCTGGCCAAGATTCTGGCTGAGCAGGTCTTCCCTCTGCCCATCCCTGCTCACCTCCCATGATGCACTGCTCCCACCTGGCCCAGATGCCATATTCCCACTGAGCAGTTTCACTTGTGTTCAGTATTCATTCTTCTATGTCTTGCTAGGTAAACTCCGCCCCCCTCTTCAGGACCCAAAATTGTATCCTCTCCTTCCTGGCTGCTCACCCTTGGGTAGGGTTATTCTTATTTGCTGTAGTCATTAGTGTTCCAGATGGTGTTTGCCCGTCTGTCTACACCTTGAGTCCCACATAGCAGGGCGCCCTCGGATTTACTCTGATTTTCTCTGGGTGCCTCTGGCTAAACTGGACCAAAGTCACCAATGATCATGTAAAGAGACTGAGCAGACTCAGTCTGGAGCTGACTTTAGTTCTTGTCGAGTTTCATACCTGTGATTTCTCTCCTCTGCCCACTGGTGGTGAGGGTTGGGAGATGCCTGTTTCTGAACCGAGGGCAGACGGCTACAGTCCCTGAGAACTGGAAAGCATACTTGGGGGGATCTAGCCCCAGTAAACTGCTTTTAACCACTCCCTGGGGAGAGCCCAGAGACCCCAGATAATTAGCTGCATGTGTGTGGGAGACAGGCTTGTTTTTTTTTTTTCCCAAGGATTTATGAGCGGGGGTATATTCTCACTGGCCTCCATCTCAGGAAAGGCTCTCTGAAACACTTGCTGAATATTCCATCAACAGTGGAGCCCATATGCTCAAGTAAGCCTGCCTGACATCGTCATCCGCCATATGTTTCTCGTCTCCTACGCATTTTAGCACCAGCTCTGGGGAATGCCTGCACAGCTAAGCGTCCCTAAACACCACTCTGAAAGGAACACTTATAATTTACCCTCATGAAAGCCGCCACTGCGCTTTCCAAACACACTTGGAAGTAGATTCAAAGTTTATTTAGAAAGAAATCCTTTTTTCCCTCCTGAGTAGACTGCAAGAGAGTGCTTATGGATTCTTTCCCCAGTCCTAGATCACTGGAATCCTGGGAAAAATTACTTCAGCTCACAGACAGGACACTCTTAGAAAAGACCAGGGAGGTATAAACGTCAGGTCATCTGTCCAGTGGGGCATTTCTCCAGCTCCTATTCCCCATCTTCCTTTCTCTTGAATTCAGAGCGTCAGACACAGCAGGCAGGTGACCTTATAGAGCCACTCCAGGCCTTTGTCCTCCATTCCCTCATCTCAGGGCTGATGCAGACTCCCTCTAACTAACTTTCTTTGGCCGCACTCATGTCCCCTCACATCATCACTTTGCATCTGTTTATCGCAATACAGGAAACTGCTCAATGTTTATTTTATGGTTAGTAAATCCATCCACATATTAGTCCACCCACTCATCCATCCATCCATTATCAATGTTTCTTTATTAATCATTTTGACCATTTATGTATCTACTTTTATTTGTCCAGTTATTCATTACATCCCTCCATCCCTCCATCCATCTATCCTCCTATCCTCTTACCATTCACTCACCTATCCACCTATTCACTGATTTGGAAATCTTTGTTTATTTGTGCCTTTGAGCACCTATCTTTACATTAGTCCATCTGTCTCTCCATCCACCCACCTGCCATCTATCTTTCTGTCCTCTCATCATCAATTTATCTGTCTTTACTCATTTTTTGGCCATTCATCTGTCTATCCACCTATGTGTCCATTGGTCCATCAACTCATTGGTCCACCACCCACCTACCTACCCATAAAGGATGTGTTGATAACCCACCCTGTGCCTGGTGCTTTCCCGGGTCCTAGGGATACCTCAGTGAGCACATTTCAATCCTTTAGGTCAGCACTCAGTCTCCAGCCCCGTATTCCAGTCCCTATGCACAGTAGCTCAGAAAGGACCTAAGAACATCATCAAATAGCCAATTACCACCCAGCATGGGTATGTAACGAGAGAGACATGGATGCTATGGGAGCCCTAGGAAGGGTAGCTGGTGACTTGGGATTGAACCGAGGCTTGGTGCATGTTAGGCATTCTACTACTGAGCCAGAGGGCCACCTCTCCATGATTAGTTTCAGAGTCCTGTAAGACCTGGATTAACATCTCTATTCTTAGAGGAAAACAATGAGACACAGGAGAGTTAGTGGCGGAGTCCACATGCTGGAGTTTGAGGGCTGGTGGCCGGTCTGTGTAGTTTATGCAGCCCTTGGCTGTCACAGTCCAGGGGGTAGCTCTTAGGACAGCATCAGCCACTAAGCTCTCTGATTTCTCTGAAGGTTTTCTGGGGCATTAGGACCCCAGGCCTATTGCTCACGGGTCAAGATTCTCTACCCACACCAAATATCCCAGATGATCCTGGCATGAAGCTGCCATAGAGGAGGAAACACACAGCAAATTCCAGGCCCTTCTCTTTGGTTCCTGCTTCGAGAACAGCCATGCTAAGATTAGCATCTGGGAAGTCAGCCTGTGTCTCCTCCCACTGTCCTGCTGGGACATGTGTAGGATGGGAGGCCATGTGCAACCTGTGGCTTGGGTTCTTGCACAGTCATAGGGAGCCTCTGGGGTCGTCCTTCATGCTTCCATCCCTTACGTGTCACCAGTGAATTACAGTTCCTCTCTGTCATCTCCTTTATTCTTGTCAAACGGTGTCTCCTCACAGTCCTGTTGCCTTTGACCTCCTTATGAGCCTCCCTTCTCTGGGGACCCATTCTGTCTGTGCCCTTTGACCCTACCAAAGGCAGCTTTCTAAACCCATCAGCACATTCTCTTTTAAAGGAACAAATTCAAATCATCTCTTGAACTTAGAGCACAATAGCACAGAGGCCCAGGTTCAAATCCTGGCTTGCTCACATACAGTCTATACCAGGCCTGTGGGCCTCAAGTTCCCCATGTGGGTGTAATAATAACTTACAAGGCAGCATCTTGTTAGCAGGATGGCTGCATGTGAAGTAAGATGTCAGAAAGGAAGACACTACCCTGCATTCCAGTCTTTGGAAGAGGCCTTTGTTTTAAATGGTGCTCACTAAAACAATGTATTTTAGAAAACACAGGAGTACCATTTGGC
Organism: Sigmodon hispidus; assembly: GCA_004025045.1. Classification (NCBI taxonomy): domain Eukaryota; kingdom Metazoa; phylum Chordata; class Mammalia; order Rodentia; family Cricetidae; genus Sigmodon; species Sigmodon hispidus. Next base: position 26,323 of record PVIH01015505.1, on the reverse strand, counting down.
ACACAACCAAAGCCTCCTCCAGTAAGTGTTCGTTCTTGATGGGTGTGGAGGTGACTTAAGGGATCTTTTAAATGGTAAGAACAAGAGAAATGGGAGCTGGAGAGATGGCTCAGAGGTTAAGACCACTGGCTGCTCTTCCAGAGGACCAGGGTTCAATTCCCAGCAACCACATGGTGGCTCACAACCATTTATAGTGGGATCTGATACTCTCTTCTAGCATAAGTCATGCAGATAGTGCACTCATCTACACAAAATAAATAAATAAATCTAAAGGAAGAGAATACATATAACAACATGAGAAGCCTGGTAGCTGAGGATGTATGTGGAAACACATAATTAATATATACAATTGTCTTTCCTGTATCTAGGAGTTTGAGATCCATGAGCAAGTGAGGAGAGGACAGTGATGCCAACAGTTAGGAGGCCAGGCAGCAGGTAGGTGAGGGTGACTGTCTATGTAGAAGTGAAGGGGTAACTCTAGCATCCAAAAAGGGGAGGCAAGAGGATCAGGTGATGTGGGGATGTCTTTTGTATGCTGTGAATATTATTCTTTAAATAAAGAAACTGTTTTGGCCCATGGCAGGCACTGTAGCAGTAGATGAAAATCATAGCATAGGTAGGAAGAGGGTGGAGTCAGAGAGAGACATGATCCAGCCACCCATGATGCAAGATGTAACAAAATAGGTAATCCATGGGCCACATGGCAGGACAGATGAATGAAAATGGGTTGAATTAAGATGAAAGAGCTAGCTAGCAATATGCCTGAGACATAGGCCAAGCAGGATGAAATTAATATATGCATCTGTGTGTTTCTTTGAGATTTTGAGATTGCTGGTCCAGATAAGCAGTGGTAGGCAGGTCCAAAATGTGGGGCTCGGTTGACCAGAAACCTCACGTTACAGATCAGGAGTCCAACGACACAGCTATCAGCTACATAGCAAGCTTGAGGCTAGCCTGGGCTATTTGAGATGCTATGGAGAGAGAAGGGGTGTGTGTGTGTGACAAACACAATGTTAAGTCATCAGTGAGGACAGCCAAGAGCACACAAAGATTCAATATAGCATACTCATAAACTCAGTGGTTCCCAGTGATTTAGAATATAGAACAGGGGTCTCAGATGACATCACAATGGCTAAGTCTGGCTTGCCATCTACCTTCTAGGATTCTTTTTTCTCTTGAGACCTCTATCTCTGATTGGCCTGGAAATTGCTGACCCTCAGCTCCCAGAGAACTCCCTGCCTCTGCCTCCTAGATGTTGTATGTATCGCTATTCTTGGAAGATTCTTATTTTCTTTAAATTGTATTTACTTTTTAATTGACATAATATAGTAGCAATAGAGTAAGTAACCAGAAGCTATAGCAGAGAATAAGTGTCTACAGAGTGCTCAGTCTTAAATGGGACATTCATGTCACACATCTTCCCTCTAAGCTCAGGAAATGTGAAGGAAGAGTGTGCAGACAGATTTTAAGCGCCAGTGGCTGGAGAGGACTTGGGCAAAACGGTGTCTTAGGGACACGGCAGGGCCATTGCACTCATGAAGTCACAGCACAATATCTGCACAAGATCTAGCTAGTTACCATTTTGACATGGGTGGGAGGATCACACAAGCCTGCACTCCTAGCTGAGGACCTATCCACAGCTGCTGTCTGTGCTGGGGGAAGGAAAGCTGCTTTCCTTTAAAGCTATGGTCCCCGGTAAACTGTCCATGCTCCTGTGGACCACCCCACATCCATGCACATATGGGCAGCACTAATTAGATTTAGTAGGCTAATCAAATTTTAAGAAGGAGGACATGAAGTTGGGAGAGAAATGGAGGGGGATCTAGAAGCAGCTACAGCAGGAGAGTCAGGAGGAATGAGATCAAAATACATTGTATCACATATGAAATACATTGCATCACATATGAAATACATTGTATCACGTATAAAACACATTGTGTCATATATTGAATACATTGTATCACATATAAAATACATTGTATCATATATGGAATTCTCAAAGAATAAACAAAAAATATTCAGCAGAAAAGAAGCTGCAGGATAGTTATAGAGGAAAGTGATAATTACCAACAGAACCCAGTTGTTTACCCAGGTTCAGAACTAGGCACTGGGAGACAATGGGAAAGACACAGCTCTCCTCATCTTCCCAACTTCATGGGGACACACATAGACCCAAAGATGCCAAATTAAAACTGCCTCATGCTGGGAAGGAAAGGCTCAGGACCTCTTACAAGGGTCAGGATTTCTCTTGACAACTTACATTGGAGATAAAAGAGGTCAAGAGCTGACTGGGTGCAGAGACACATTTACTGAGGATTGTTGAGGGAATCGTGGCCTCATTTTTACACATTCGAAGAATTTCTGGGGCAATAGAATTTTGAATCTGACCAGTCCCCAGATGAGATTTATTACTGTGGGACTATGCTCTTGTACACTGTAAATATTTGTCACTGTAAATATTGGTTTAATAAAATGCTGACTGGCTAGATGCTAGACAGGAAGTAGAGGTGGGATGACCACACAGGGAGAATTCTGGGAAGAGGAAGAGCAGAGCAGATGCCAGTGAGATGCAGAGGAAGCTCGGAATGCTGCACTGAGCAAAAAGGTACCAAGCCACATGGCTAAACATGAAAAGAAATGGGTTAATTTAAATGAAAGTGTTAGAAATAATAAGCTTGGGACATAGCCCAAACAGTTTATAATTAATATTATTTGGGACTAAGTGGCTGCAGGACTGGCAGGGTCAGATAGAGAAACTTTTGACTACAATTTGTATTTATTACTTTCCTCATGGCTGTGAGTGAACACAGCAAACACCTGACAGGAAGCAGCTTAAGGGAGGGAGTATCCATTCGGTTTGAGGGGATACAGTCTACCACAGCCAGGAAGACCTGGCCTCAGGTGCAGGAGGTGGCTGATGATATTGTATCTTAAGTCAGGAAGTAGAGAGTGAAGAGGAGAGAAGCCTCTTCTGTACCTACCACCACCAGGAAGGCTCTACCCTCCTAAACGGTCCATTGACCTTCTTAAACACCCCCTTGGGATCAAGTGTTCCCACATGAGCCTATGTGGGACATTTTACGAACCCCAACAAGATTGAGAATTAGATCCCATAAGCAGAGTTTGTGAAACTCTAGGCTAACTCTATGGGTACTTGTGAGGGACACACTTGATCTTAACCTAGTCTGAGGAGTAATGCTAAGCATGCACATGATCAGACCACACTAGAGACTTGGTCTTTGGGCTGGACGGGGCCTGGCAGTGTCTTAGAGGTTTCAGGCAGGACAGCACTTGAAGGTAAGAAGCTGGGACATCAGGCAGGTATCTTGGAGTAGTATGGGAGGCCAGTGAAGGGGATTCAGCAACATGTTAGTTAGCTTCCTGTTGCTGTCACAAAATACCTGAAAGACTCCACCAAGAAACAGGCAAGTTTTGTTTTGGATCATGGTTTCAGTGCCTACTTTTGGGCCTGTAGCAGGCAGAATAGCACAGCAGGGAATGTAGAGCAAAGCTGCTCACTTCATCACAGCCAGGGAGAGGAAAAAGAGAGTCTGCAAAGGGCAGGGTACTTAAATACTCTTCAGGGCCGAGCCACCAATGTCTAACTGCCTTCCCTTAGCCCCATCTCCGGATCACGCCACTGGCTGAGGCCCAGGTCTTTGACACCTGAGCCTGTGGGAGTGGGGTTTAGACCTAAACCATAGCATCAGCCATTGTCCCCAGAGTGTGAAGGGCTGGATAGGGCTGAAGATGGAGTGAGGAAAATGAAAACTGAAGGATGTAGGAATTCAGCCAATCCTGGCAGCCCTGGCTTGGGAGGACCAAGGGAAGACCTCCTAGCCTAGCCATAAAAGCATCATTGACTCTGACAGCCCAAAGCCTCTTTGTTGGGAAGAGTGTCCCCCACCAGGTGTCCATTTTCAGGTTTTAAATGTTAGCAGTATTTTCTGCTCAGAGTCCACCTCTACCACAAACCTGCCTGAGAGTTCACTATCAAACTCCTTTCTAAATTTTGTGAAACAGATTTATCCCCAGGTGAAAACTAGTGTATATGATTTCTTCTGCAGACGACATGGCCAAGATGGAAATCTGCCTCTGACTTTGGAATTCACAAGGTTGGCTTCCGTTTCTGCTGGTACATAACGAAACTAATTCCCACTGTGTCACGGTCAAGTTTAACTGGCCAGCCTCTAAGCCCTACTCACTAGTCACCAAGCCATCATCTGCACAGACTCTTTGTAACCCCAGACCCCAGACTCTCCTCTTGCTAGCAAGGAGGGAGGCAGCCCGAAAAGCAGCCACACTTCCCAATACCCATTGAGACAGACAAGAGTTCACAGAAGTCCTTGAGGCCTCACAACCAAGGGACCTTACTGACCAAGTGATTCATCTGTCCCCTGTGATCCTCCCTGGGACATTTCAGGCCATCAGCTTTTGAATGCAGGACAAAAAGCTGTGGACATCTGGCTCTATAGAGCCCTTGACCTATGTGATAAAAATGTCCTTGGTTGGAAGATCTAGGAGGTAAAAGCCTGAGTAGATTGCCGGGGCTGGCCAATCCCAGGAGAGGCATGGTTAGGAGGAACAGGTTCAGGCTTCTTGGAAACTGGTGGGGGCAGGCACTGCCTCCCTTCATGTGTTTGTGTGTTCACATGAATGTGTGCATACATGCATGTGTGCAGGTGTGTGAGGAGTGCATGTGGAGGTCAGAGGTCCATGTTGGTGACTTCCTCAGTCACCCTTCATTTATTGACTGGTTGATTGATTGTGAGTGTACATGTCTATACCACAGTGCATGTGTGGAGGTCAGAGGATGAGTGTGGGTATTGGTTTCCTCTACCATGTAGGTGTGGATGAGAGATTGAACTCAGCTTACCCAGTTGGTGGGAAGTGTCTTTTCCTGCTGAGCAGCTGGCCCTCAGTTAGTTCTCAGGTTAGGGTCTTTTCCTGGAACTGAGAGCTTACCAATCCAGCTAGACTTGCTGACATGCAGACTCTAGGGATCTACCTGTCTCTGCCTCTCCAGTGCTGGGGTTACAGACATGCACATATGTGCCTGGCTTTTTACATGGATGCTGCAGATCTGAACTCAGGTCCTCATGACTGTATGACAAGCATTTTATTCACAGGTAAAGATGCAGTGACCTCACCTTGGCCTGTCCAAGTCTAGGCTGCCCCCCCCCATTACATCTCTGATCTACTCTAAACTCCTTCCCACGGTGAGGCACAGGGACCTTCTTTCTGATCACCTTATACTGTTTCCACCCACCAGCTTTCACTTTAGAGGAGTTGGGGGCTTGGCGTTCACGTCTCAGCTCAATGTGACTTGTCAGAGAGGCCACCTCTGATACTCCCCACTGGCTTTCCAATAACTTTATCATGCTCATGCCACCTGCCTGTTTCCATCTATAACCTTTTAAATGGAAGTGCCTCATTTGGATGCATCCTGTTTGTTCTACAGGACAAGCTCATAAGCATTTGCTGAATAAATTATGAAAGGGTGTGAAGGCCTGCAGAGTGCAATGATTCTCTTCAAGCTGCTGCAAGCTGGTTTGACCCCACCCACACTGCTATGCCATTTCCTACTTCTCCTTTCTGTGTGCCTGGGTACTGGCTTGTGTAGTTTGGGAAAGTTCTTGTCAAAGGAAACTTCTAGAAGGCAGACATGATGTTCCCGGATTTATTTTGCATAAAGGTGCAATAATGTAAAGCAAAGGCTTTGATAGACCTGGCTAAATCTCAGTTTGGCCATGTACTTCCTGTGTGGTCCTGAGAAAGTCATATAACTTTCCTGGGACTCAGTTTCCCATCTGTAAGCTGGGCTTAACACCTACATCTGCTTTCTCTGGTTGGTACGACCTATGGGAAACCCATATCCAGTTCTGAGTGTAGGCTTGGCACTTGGTCATGTGACCACACAAACAGAAACGGGCTGGGTAGATGGCTCAGTGGGTAAAATGCTTGCCACACAATCATGAGGGCCTGAATTGAATCCTGCAGAGCCCATAAGAGACTGAGTGTGCGCATGTCTGTAAAGATAGTTCTGGGGAGGTAGAGACTGGAGGATTCCTGGGGCTTGCTGGCCCTTGACATGTTACGTTTCAGGCCAGCAAGGCCAACCTGTCTCAAAAATCAAGACAGGGAGAGGTTCAATGAGGCACCTGACATCTACTGTTGTTGCCCGAATCCACAAAGAGAAACGGCCACCCTGTCCACCAGGGGCTGAGTTAAGGTGCTATTGGTTTGAACCTCTTACTCTGAGAGGGTCTCCTGGCCATGTGCCCACTGAGCTCTCTCATGGCCCCTAGGGCTCAGCAGCCCTGTGGCAGGTGTTGGTGTCCTACTGTGAAGGATCTTAGATCCTTGGGGGTCTGAGGATGGAGCAGTCACTGGTGGGAGGGCGGGGCAGGCACAGACACCATCCGGCACAGGAGTTTACAACTTGGCTTCACACATCAGGCTGAGCTGGCTGAGACATCTGCAAGGCTTTTCATCTTTTAAGCCCAGCTGTTATCAGCTGCTGGGAAATGGTTTCAAGCTGGCAGACATGTCCCCCAAATTCCAAGAAGAGATCAAAGAGTTCTGAAATAGTGACACAGCTGCCCTGACTAGCAGTCAGCTGGGCAGACCCATGCCAGGAGGAAGGCATGCAAAAGCCACCAAAGCTACTTGGCTAGAGGGGAAGGTGCAGTTGCTGGGCTGTGGCTAACCAGCTGGCCTGCCAGGGACCACTGCAGGTGGTTCTGGGCTGTTGGGAGGCCGAGATAGGGTAGCTTCCTTCTGAGCAGTGTCCTTTACTTATTAGGTCACTGGAACCTCATGATGGGGTAGAGTTCCTGCTCTAGGTCTTCCTCAGGGTGCCAGGCCAGTGTTTGGTCAGGTCTGCATTAATGACCTTTCAGATAATGAAGCAGGGCACCCTCCCCAGAACTTAAAATAGTTAGCAGCCATTTATACCTGCTCAAAATCTAATATCATCCCGGCTACATTGGGAACCCATCACCACACAGGGCATGTAGTTTGTCTTGTTGCCGGGAGACCAGTGTGGTTTTCATGCCCCCAATTGAGCCAGGCATCCAGGAGAATTTGATGCAGAGCTATGCTGGGTGGGAACAGGGTGGGGCCAGGAGCATAGCTGATGAGAGACAGATTCAGGGTGATTCTGAGCCAGTAGCTGGGAGGCAGTTTCCTGACCTGGCAGGAGAGATGTTGGCAGCCTGGGTCAGAGGTGTGGTGCTGGGTGCCAGGCCCGGAAGCTCCATCCCCCATGGCCCTTAGATCCCTTAATTCCTCCAACCTTTTGGCTTAAATGAGACGAAGTGGAGTCTGTTATCTGCAGTTAGCAATTCTGACAAACTCTTTCAGTGACCTCCTGGCAGGACTTCAGGCTTTCCTGTTTGCCGGGAGGAGCGGGTGACAGATGAAGAGACAAGGTATCGGGCACAGTGGGGCATGCCTGTACTCACAGCCCTTAGGAGATAAAGGCAGAGAGAGTGCTGCAATCTGAATGCTGGCATTAAAGGCATGCACCACCATGCCGTGGCTCAGGCTGGCCTTGCTCTCACTATATAACCAAGGATGACTTTGAATTTGTGATTCTCCTGCCTCTACCTCACAGTGCTGGGATCATAGCAGTGTATCACCATGCTGGGGTACATGGTGCTGGGGATTGTGTATGCCAGATAACTACCCTACCAACTGAGCTGTAACCAGAAATAAAGAAATGAGGAGATAAATAAATTAAAAGGAATCCTGTTAGAGTTCATGTGGCTTCCACAGGCTAGCCTGTCTGGTCCCTGACTTAGTGGTGCTTAGAAAGGAATTCAAATGAAGGAATCACAACAGAAAGGAAGAGAGAGTAGGGTGCTTCCTGAGGGGACAATTGAGAAGAAACACAGAGGAGAGCTACCCATTGGGGATCCCAGCTTTTCCCCTTTGCCCCCGAGTTCGGTTCCCATGGCGGACAGCCTAGGAGAAGATGGGAAATGGCTGCAAGGCTCACTGTTCTATCTGTGGGGACACTGCTCCTTCTGTGGCCTCTTTAGGGCTGTGTGCACACTGGCCATGGGCGACTGGCTGGGTCATGTGTCTTTCCTGCCCTGGGAAGGAGACTCAGTTCCACAGAAGTGGGAGAATTTGGGGCAGGGACATATTTCACATACTTTTTGGCCCTGGAGGCTCTAACTCTGGATGAATGGATGATGGCAAATGGGGCATGGGTGGGTGGTGGTGGCCAGCTGGGATGGGGGTGGTTGGTGGCTGGCTCAGGAACAAGCAGGGGGTGGAATTCTGGCACTGCCCAATGTTAGCTGCTGCTCCGTGGGCATGTCACATATTTGGCTATAAAGTGGCCACTTCATTCTTTCCTCATGGGGTTTTTGGGAGGAATGTCCCCAAGTTTGGCTTCTGCAGCAAGGACTAGCCTGGCTGAGAACAAGGTCATCTCTGCTCCTACAGGCTGAAGTCCCCAACAAGTCACCCACAGGAGGACAGTAGAAGTATCCCCCAAAGACCAGTGGCAGAGCAGAAGCCAAGGGCCTGGCTTGGCAACTAATTTTCACTCCAACCTCTGCTTCTGAGATGGAGGAGCTGGGTGAGACAGAGGCCACAGGAGAGCCTGTGGGTTCTCCCACCCAGTCTGTCATACTCCCCCCATCTTTCAGTCAGGCAACTCACTTGGACTTCACTGTAACTCAGAATAGACTATCATGACCTGGAAGTAGCCTGAGCTCTCTGCAGAGGTCTGTGGACTAGAAGGAATACCTGTGGAGGCTCTGTACTTGCTTAGCTAATGGCAGCTGAGACCCTGGGTTGCTGGCCATGCAGACAGGAGTGGTAAGCCTGGTGGTCATTGCAAGGTGGGGTGGATGGGAGATACCTGGGAGGCTGGGCTGCAGGATCCCAGCACAAAACTCCCTGTTCCCATTTGAAAAGTCAGATAGGAAAGGGGATGATGTGAGGACAGCAACTGTGGTGGACAGATGTGGGGGCATGATACTGGGGATTGGGACTCAGGGTCAGACACTCAGCAGTCCTAGTTGGTCTGGGAGGCAGACACTACCTGCTTTAGATGTCATGTTCAGACTATTCTGAAGCTGAGGAAATAGTCTCTAAAGCTGAGACTCTTGGATGACCCTCCCAGGTCATGTGACTGCTGTCTCCCCACTTCTGCCCAGTGCCCTCTCCTTTGGGACTTTATGATGCAAATAAAACCTTATGTTGTTGATATATAAACTGCCAATAATATATGTAGGAGGACAATGGGGGGATAATATATTGAATTTTTTTCTTTATGTAGCCCTGGCTGTCTTGAAATTCTGTGTAGACCATGTTGGCCTCTAACTCATGAGATCTGCCTGACATTGCCTTCTGAGTGTTCAGGTTAAAACCAGGTTGGAACTTTAATTCCAGATGAAAGATCTGTGCTTGAAAAGGTCTGAAAACATTGGAGTTAAGAGAAAACTTACATTTCAACACATCTGAGTGAGGCTTAAGACTGTTAGATTGGAGAGAAGTTCGAAGTCCCTAGAGAGGACAGAGGGTGACAAGGAAACAAGACGGGCTGACACCATGTCTGCCAACAACACGGACTCTGAGTTTTGAGCAGAAGTGAGCACTAAACAGTGACTCTCAGAGCCAACTACCACCCAGCTCTGGAGGATGTGACCACAACAGTCAGACTCAGAATGTTCTGGAAGCTCACAACATAATGAGACATATAGAAAACACCTAGACCCTAAAATGAGAAGAAAAACAAATCTTGAATAGTCTTCAAGATGCACACAGACCAAATAGTGATGGGAGTCCCAGGTAAAGAGATCCCCATTCCTCTCCCCTTGAAGCCTAAGATCCAGAAAAAGAAATAAATAAAAATAGAGGCCTGGAGAGATGGCTCGGCAGGTAAAGTGCTTAGTATGCAAATGCTGAGAACGGGAGTTCAAATCTTCAGAACGTGTAAATGCTGGGTGGGAGTGGCAGTCTGTAATCCAACTCTCAGAAAGTGGAGACACAGGATCCTTGGAGCAAGAACAAGCTGTTTTCCTTGGCTAGCTGTATCAGAGAGAACTGGGTTCAATTTAGACTCTCTGTCTCAAAGAATTAATTGAGGTGGTTTGAATAAAAATGGCCCCACAGGCTCATATATTTGAATGCTTCGTCATCAGGGAGTGCCACCATTTGAGAGGATTAGAAGGATTAGGAGGTGTGGCCTTGTTGAGGCAAGTATGTCACTGGGAATGTCTTCAAAAGCCCATACCAAGCCCAGGTGCCCACGCTCGCTCGCTCTCTCTCTCTCTCTCTCTCTCTCTCTCTCTCTCTGCCCGGAGATCAGCTTTCAGCTACTGTTCCAACGCCTGCCTGCACACTGCTATGCTCACTTCCATGACTAAACCTCTGAAACTGTAAGCAAGCCCTTAATTAAATGCTTTATTTCAAAAGAGTTGTTTTCGTCATGGTGTCTCTTCATGGTTATAGAACAATGACTAAGACACACAAAAATTATAAATAGAGGGACACGGGCACTCCATGTCCACCGTAGCACTCTTATAATATCCCAGAAACAGAAACAAAGTGTCCATCAGATCATAAATATTTAAAGAGATAATGGTACATGTACACAATAGAATACCTCCATAAAAAGAATAACCTACATACACATGCCCTGGTGGGATCCTGTTATTTAGGACAGTATGGATGGATCTGGAAGGTAAGCATCCCACTGCCAAATTATACTTTCAGCGGGACTTTGAGTTCACATCCTACAGAAATACTAATTGTTTGAAGAAGTAAATATGGTTGATCCAGTTTGAACATGACGGAATGCACATGTGTGAGCAGCCGCCTGGGTCCAAGGAAGAGCAGTCAGTGCTCTTAAAGGCTGAGCCATCTCTCCAGATTTCCCCAAGTATTTTTTAAAACTTAGATTTCTCTCCCCAAATACAAGATAACTATGTATTATTATTAATGCATTAATGCTGGTTAGTGCCTTTGTTTTTACACTGTACCTATCATTGGAAATTTTAAAAAGAAAATGACTAAATGGAAATGAGTGGAGAGGCTGGCCACAGCAGTTCTGGCACAGAATACCTTCTCCTTTTGGTAAAAACTCAGATTTCTCCTTAGAAAGACCACTGTCAATCATCAGGGTGAAAGGAACACCATGTGTTTAAACTCTGAGAATGGAACACAAATACACATTTAAATGTCACATTCATGCCCGTTTCTCTTGTGCAACCTCTCACACACACCCTCAAATCTTGAAGGGCATCTAGAAGATGCTAATTAGAGGGAGACCCACACAGGGCCTTTTGATTGCCTTGATCCCTTGGAAGGGTCATGTGTCCCACACTGCCTCCGCCTTACACAGTCACCGATCGCTGTTAATCAGTCTCAGCTGTGGAGGCAGTGGGCACCTCTGAGGATGGAACTCTAGTGAGAAGCAAAGAGACTTAGCCCTGAATCTGCCTGAGATGCTGAAAAGACAGTTTCCATCAGTTTGAGAAACAGCAAAAGCCCCTGGTGGGTCTCTGTGAGCCCCAGGGGTGAAGGAAGGGGCTCTAATAGGTCCTGGCCCACATCCCTGTCCCTGCCTTCACTCTGGAGATGTGCAGCCCAATGAAGTTTGCAAAGGTGGTTATGTTCCTAGCCATCCCATTAGGATGCTAAATGTCTGAGGAGATTGCTTATGACAGTCGCCAGGGGGCGGAATTCTTAACTTTAGATAGCCAGCATTGGGGTTAGAGAGACCATCCGGGGGAAAGTGCCTGTGACACTAGCATGAGGACCTGAATTCAAGCCCCAGCACCCATGTAAAAAGCTGTGTGCGCTGTGGATTCCTGGGGTTCCCTGGCCAGCCAATGTAGCTGATAGTAGACTGAGGTGATGGTTGCACAGTACGGTGATTCTACTGAAGCTTCTGAGTCATATTCTTTTCTTAGCTTTTTGAGATGAGTCTCATCTGGCTCAGGCTGGCCTTGAACTCCCTCTACAGTAAAGAAGAACTTGGACTCTTGATGCTTCTGCTTCCACCTCCTGAGTGCTGAGATTATAGGTGTTTGCCATCAAGCCTAGTTTATACTGTCTGGAGATGGAACCCAGGGCTCCATCCATGCCAGACAAGCAGTCTATCTACTGAGCACATCCTCAGCCTAGAATATACATATTATATGCTTTAAATAGATATACTTTAAAGGGCAACATTTTATGTGAAGTGAATTACGGCTCCAACTTATAAAATCATACAAATTGAAGAAATTACATGGGCAAGTCGCCACTGTATGGGACAGTATAGTTCTAGAAACTTCTGAGAAGTCGTTCAGGCCTTTGAATATATGCCCTGGTACCAAATTCGTGTACTCTCCAGCAATATCAGTCTTGGGGAGGGGACCCTCCTGAATTCCACAGACATTTGCTCTGATTCTGACTCAGTCAGGCTTATCTCCTGCTGGTAAGGACCTAGGACCCCACCCTCCCCAATACTGCCACCCACAAGGTCAAAGGACATCCTGGCTCCTGCCACATCTGCCTTGGCGATGGTGACATTCTCTAGTTCACCTTATCTTACTCTAAACAAATGTAGTGTTTATGGCTATTTTCCCTTTTGGCTTCCTTGGGAGACTTTAGGCAGGAAGCCATCCTAGAGTGGCCCTGTTTCATGTCCCCTTATCATCCTTGTCCTCAATGCAGGTGGGGACAGGCTACATTCTGACTGTTGGGTCCTGAGTTTTGTCTGTGCCCCCCTCACAGTGAAGTGAGGGGCCTCAGCATCCTACGCAGAACTGAGCCAGGGAAACATGGATAATTTGCTGAGTGGACACAGATAATAGCCGGGTAATTCAGGTCACAACTTTGCTTCCAAGTCGAGTTTCCTGCCTGTGTGCTTTAGGAAGAGAAAGAGGGGTGGTGTGTGGGATTCTTTCCAGGAGCAGCTCCCACGGTGTCTAAGAGACTGTCTTCCTAAGGATGGTATGAGAAGTACTATGAATCTAGCGCTTTCTACAGCCCTTCCTATCAGAGACCCCAGCTATGCAGTCCCCGGCCTGAGAGGATTGCAGAGGTAAAAGAGGCTGTGTCCGGCCCTGCCTGTACTTCCTGGACAGGCTGATCCCCAACCTCGCTAGAACCCACTCAGGACTGGATGAGTGCATTGGAAAAGCGCTTTGCCAATGCCACAGAAGGCAGCATTGTTTTCCCAGCCTGGCCAGGTTGGTTCTGAAAGGGGCCTTGCAGGAGCACCCGAGGCCTCACAAAATCCTCAGCACAGCAAGAGCTCTGGTGATTGATGTAGAGAAAAACATTTCCACCAAACCCTCATCTGGTTTCTATTAGGAGATTTCCACACCAACATTTTTGCTTTTCCCCAAGGTAAAAGCCGACAAGGACTTGGGACCTGAGAAATAAGAGAGGCTGGGGCTGCATTACTGAAAGACATGGGGAGGAAGCCTCTGGGCTCAGTGGGTGGGTGCTGGAGACAATAACACCAGTGTGGATGACCCAGCAGTGACAGGGGTGGTGATGCCCTGACTGGCTTCCCTTGCCTAAAGTCACAGTTGATCTGGCAGCAAAGAATGGCCCGTCCCCCAGGCCCGGCCTCTCCTTTCTTCCCTTCCTGAGTCATGTTCTGGATCTGATATGGCGACATGCTGCTTGTTTGTTTTCTGTCTCCTGTTAGCACACAAACCCCACCAGGCAAGGAACCAAATTAGCACCTGACTGACTCACATAACCCAGGCTAGCCTTGGAGGTAATATGTAGCCAAGGATGCCTCCACCTTCAGAGGGCTGGGATGACAGATCCTAACTTTTCCAACCTCCCCCTGGGCCTCAGGCTCCTGTGCTCACTCTAACTGCTGACCTTCTAGGGGTAACACCTCCCCCAGTGCTTGGAGCTCCTCTGTCCCCCCTGAAACCTGCAGAGCATGCTCAGGAGTTGGGGCTTGCTCTCAGCCCTCAACAAAGCTAGCATGCCTCACATAGGGAGGTGGCTCTTGTGAACCAGCTAAAGCTTGACTGAGGGATGGTGAGTTCTTAGCTACTGTGCCAACTTAACAGTCCAGGCTGAGATGAGGCAGGGGAATGACATTTTCTGGCACTATAATAGCTGTGTGTGGGTATGCTCATGTGCATGTACGTGGAGGTCTGAGGACAATATGCAGTATCATTCCTCAGCAGCTGCATTCTCCCCATCCTCCTCTCTTTTGGTGTTTGAAACAGAAAGAGTTATGTAGCCCAGGCTAGCCTGGAAGTGATCCCCCCCCACACCTCAGCCTCCCAAATGTTGGGGTTATGGGCATGAGCATTCATAGGAAAGTTAGGCGTACAGGGGTGTGGAGTGGGATGGTGGAGGCAGGAGGACCCTTGAATGAAGCTGGTTAGTTAGTCTAGACCATGGTGCGCAACCTTCCTAATGCTGTGATTCTTTAATACAGCTCTTCATGTCATGGTGACCCCCAACCATAACATTATTTTATTGCTACTTCATAGCTGTAATTTTGCTACAGTTATGAATCATAATGCAAGTATCCTTGTTTCCTGATGGTCTAAGGTGACCCTGTGAAAAGGTCATTTGGCCACCCAAAGGGCTCATGACCCAGAAGTTGAGAACCACTGGTCTAGACAGTTGGTGACTTTCAGGTTCAGTGAGATACCCTGTTTCATAAAAAAAAAAAAAAATGTAGAGTGACAGAGAAAAACACTCAGATTATTATTGACCTCTGGCTCCACACATGTATTCCTATAGAAACACATTAAAAGGGGGTGGTAGGCCTGGGGCCATAGCTCAGAAGGAGGGCACTTGGCTAGTATTTGTGAGACCTTAGGTACAATTTCCATTCCCGTAACCAAACAAGAAAGAATATCAACTATGTGGAAAACCTAAGCACATCTGAAGCCCTTTCTCTGCACTCTGGATCTTTTGAGGCAGGGGTTTTCTACACAGTTCTGGGACCCCAGCCATGCACCACCACATCCAGAATCTTACACAGCAGCCATATCTGTCTAGAGCAGCTGGAAAGAAACAGGATTGGATTTTGAAACCTAACAGAAAACTTATGAGACAATTTTCAAAAGATACATCTTATTTTGCAAATACCTCTCTGAGCATGGTGGCCTGGCTATTACCTAGGAATGAACAGAAGATGAACACTGGATGGGATGTGTGTGCTGACAGGGGTGTAGAATTAGACTGCATATGTCTGCTTGTCTGTTCCTCCATCGAGTGTCTATTATATTTATTTCATTTACTTGTGTGAGTGTGGGTGACATATATGTGGTGGTCAGAGGAATGCATCCTCTACTTGCTACATGTGGTTCTGGGGGATCAAACTCAGTTCATCAGTTTTGGTGGCAGGTGTCTTTACCTACTAAGCTATCTTGACAGATACCCTTCCACAAAATATTTTAAGAAAAAAATAAGACGTTTCTCATTTGAAAACATGTCATCAAAGCTATGGTCACATTGTCCCTGGACACCGCTGACACAAGTAGCATAGGTCAATGCCTTTGGAAAGAATTTGCTGATCACTCTACCATTGACAATGCACATGGAGCTGAGCATGGAGACACACATCAGTGATATAAGCACCTAGGAGGTAGAAGCAGGAAGACCAGGAGTTCAAGGCCATCCTCAGCTACATAGTTTGAGGCTGACCTGGGCTACACGAGACCCTGTTTCAAAAGAGAAAAGATGTTGAAGATGTGGCTTAGTAGATAAGTATGCTTGCTGCTTAACTAGGAGACACCACAGTTCAGATTCCATCATTCACATAAAAAGCTGGGTATGGCTGTGTATGCAGTGTGCCGTGGAGGGGGCTGGAGGATGGCTGGGTTTGTTGGCTGCCAGGCTAGCGTCAGGTTCAGGAGGAAAGCCTGTCTAGTGGGATAAGGCTGAGAATAGAGCAGGGTCCTTGATGTCCTTCTCTGACCCCCATATATGTGCACTCAGGAGCTCACACACATACACAGGAGTTTGAAATGCACATGGTCTTTGATGTAGCAATTTCACTCTTAGGAGTTCATCCTCAGATAGACTTCCATATGTGCATGGAGGAATGATGGACAAGGGTTCACTGTAACGTCACAGTTAATGGAAAAAGACTGGAAATGCTCAAATGGCTGATGATGGCAGATTGGTGAAGTAAATTACAACAGACTCATGCAATGAAACCCCACACAGTCTCTGAAAAGAATGAAGTAAAATAAAGCCATAAAAGTTCTCAAAGGAACTGTAAATTTCCTTTATGATCTTTGATTTGAGAAGGCTCTTTTATAAAGGACACAAACCCCAGAAGCTGTAATATAAAAGATGGATAAATTTGAGTACTGTTACTCTTTTTTTTTAGATGATTTAAACAAGCAAATAATTTAACCAACAAACCTATCATCACCAACCAAACTACAAAAAATTCCACAAGTGGCGAAAAATAGAAAACTGAGAAAATATTTACTCATATGAAAGTTCTTAAAGCATTTCTATAATAAAAAATAGCAAATGATAAAAAGAAAAATGGACCAAGGGTTGAATAGGCATGCACATGAGTAGGGAGGATGTTTCTGAAAAAAGGATCCAAATGCTCAGTTTTACTAATGAAAGCACTACCGAAGAAAGCTTCCTGGTGATGCTCTTCCTTGCTTCTGGGGACCAAACAGTGACTGAGCCACAAGTCAGATAATGACGAGGTTGGGTCAGTAAGGAATTGTGCACACTATCTTGGTCCCATAGGTTATCACTGAGATCAACTATTCTTATTTCTATGTTTAGACAAGGTTGGACATACAAACATTATTGCCTGTCATGGCAGCTTTCCTTGTTAACTTGGCACAATTTAGGATCATCTGGGTCTCAATGAGGACTGTTTTACTTAGGCTGTTTCTATTGTGAAGAGGCACTATGACCACAGCAACTCTTACAAAGGAAAGCGTTTTAATTGGGGTGGACAACAGTTTCAGAGGTTTAGTCCATGCCATCATGGTGAGACATGATGTCATGCAGGCAGACATGGTGCTGGAGAGGTAGCTGAGAGTTCTATGTCTTGATCTGCAGTCAGCAGGAAGTGAACTCAACTAGGCATAGCTTGATTTCAGGAGACCTCAAAGCTCACACTTCCTCCAACAAAGCCATACCTACTTTACCAAGGCCACACCTCCAGTTAGTGCCACTCCCTATCAGCTTACGGGGGTCAATTATATTCAAACTACCACAAGAACTGTTTACATTGGTTGGCTTGTGAGCGTGTGTGTGTGTGGGGGGAGGGTGTATCTTAAGTTGATTGACAGGGAAAGACCCAGCCCATGATGGGCAGCACTATTCCTTAGGCAGGGAGTCCTGAACTGTAAAAGAATGGAAGGAGAGAGCTGAGTGCAAACAAACGAGTCTGCATGCATTTGTAACCCTCTGCTCTTGACTGAGGATGTGATGGGACTGGGTGTTTCAAGCTTCTGCCTATTAATTTCCAAACAGTGATGGACTATAACTTGGAGTTGTAAGCTAAAACAAACCTGGCCTCCCTTAAGCTGCCTTTGACAGAATGTTTCAACATAGTAACAGAAACAAGGACACCTATAGAAATCAGTACTGTAGCTCAGTACTCAGCCTTGGAGGCTGGGAGGTGAGAGGCTATACCATGTAGCCCAGGCCGGGATAATAAGCACACCGTCTAGGGTTGTACAAGTACACTCTATGAGATCTGTGTATTGATGCCTTTGCTAGCCTGCTTCCTTATGGCTGAGCCATGAATAGCTGTACTTGCAAAGGAATACAGTCCATTGCTCAGCAGGACCAGGGAATGGCAGGCAATCAGTGTAACGACTACTTCCAGAATGCCTGGACACATTGAGTCCAATTCCATGAGGACAGTTTTCCCTCAGATACCTTGCAAATGTCACTGAACGGGTTGGTTAGAATAACGAGGGCATTTTCTTCAGAAAGACAAAAGTATTTGAACCTATCTGCAAAAACAATGAAATACAGCCTGGCAAAGTCACCCATGTTCAGTACCAGTGTCCGCAAACCATAAAGTCAGCCACAAGGAGCCCGTATGCTGTGGCTTCAATGTGAAATTTCCTCTACAGACTCATGTGTCTGAACACTTGGCTCCCAGTTGGTGGCGCTCTTTAGAAAGCCCACGGAACCTTCAGGAGGAGGAGACTTCAGAGGCGGAAACTGAGGCAGAACTAGAGATATAAAGCCTCTCTCTGTCTGCTCTCTCCTGATGCAATGTGACCAGACACCTCACATTCCATTGTCATGCCTTTCCCAGCATTATGGGAATATCCCTGTGAACTGGGAGCCAAGACAAGCCTTCTCCAAGGTTCTCCATGCCAGGTATTTGGTAACAGCAATGAGGAAAGTGATTGACACAATACACAAAAGGAAAACAGCAGCAGAAGCACTTCAGAATTCCCCTCTCCTCCTCTTGGGCTTACAGCCTGCCAACCAGGATGGGGTGGAGCAAGACTATGGGGTCCTTGGAGAGGCAGCAATATACTGAGTTTCCTGTTAGGTGACAGACCTGTCACATCTCTTATGGGCACTGGTTCAGGGAAGAAGCCACTGTAGCCAGTGTTTCCTATCAGAGTCCTTTGGAGAGCCACAGCCAGCTTTGTATGTCACTTGGATCTCAGAGGCATTGACACTTCCTCTCCTAGCATACTGTCTGTCTGTGTTTGGCCATAGGTCCTACTTATCTTCATATCTAGAGGTTTGGAATCTTATAGAGGTCTTAGAGCTAGTTTTTGCCCTCGGACCACAGGAATAAATTACTGGAGCAGGGGGCCATGGCACATGGAGATTCCAGACAGGACAGTCTCCTTCTCTTCTGACCTCCACCATATGCCAGGCAAGCTCCTGGGGCCCTAGCCGATGCGCCCAGGATTCAGCACAGTAGCAGCCCAGGAGAACTCCCAAATCTTGCAACAAGAAAGTTCAGCAATAAGACCGATGAGACAGACCCGCAGAGAAGCTGTGGGCAGCAGAGATGACTAAGTCATAGGTACATGAAAGGACAATGGCATTAGCTGGTGTCCCCTCAGGGAAACTGAGTCCTCCTGAGAGCATGGGAAGCCAAGAAGACACTGGTCCTGTGAAAGTCCCAGGGATAGAACTCTAATATTGGCCCCATAACAACAGCTACAAGAAAATATATGTCCTTTGAGGTGGCACTAGCTTTTTCTGTGTGTTCAAAGCAAGTGGGGTTTTGCTTGCTGTCCTGGGCATGGTGTAGAGTATCATCTTCAGGTGCAGGGGTTCTCCTGAGGATAGGACAGAGGCCAGGCAAGAGATGACCCAAAAGGTGAAATGACTCTTCTGTCTCACTCCAATACCTCAGTGCTGGCCTACACATGAGTCAAGGTTCCAGGTGCTCTTTCCACTAAATTAACCTCTAGTTTAGAGTGGGTCCTGGAAAAGTGGAGCTCCACAGCACCTGCTGAGGGAGAACCCCCCACTCTCATCATCACCTCTCTACCACCTCCTGGGATGGAGTTATGGCAGCCAGTGCATCTCAGCTCTTATGAGCCGGGCATGAGGCATCTGTTTCCTTGCGAAACACTGTGTAGATACAGTCACAGAAGGCCTTGTGGATACCCAGGGGAGCCCAGGGTTGCCAGAGTTGCATTGCCCAGGGGAATCTGCGTGATGAAGGTCATCTAGGAGAGCAGCAAGGAAGTCAGGGATCTCAGGCAGAGAGGACTGCTGTGGTCACCTAATCCAATGTCTTCCCATGAATGAACATGCATCCATCTACTCATGTATCTGTCTATCAGCACTCCCACACAGTTATCCATACCTTCCTCCTCCCCACTTATCCAGTTACCCATTCATGTCTCTATTCTTTCTTCCTATTAGTCCACCCACTCATCCATCTATGCAGCCCTCCCATCAATCCATCCATCTCTCCATCCATCCATCCATCTATGCAGCCCTCCCATCCATCCATCCATCCATCCCTCCATCCATCCATCTATGCAGCCCTCCCATCCATCCATCCATCCATCCCTCCATCCATCCATCTATGCAGCCCTCCCATCCATCCATCCATCCATCCCTCCATCCATCCATCTATGCAGCCCTCCCATCCATCCATCCATCCCTCCATCCATCCATCTATCTATGCAGCCCTCCCATCCATCCATCCCTCCCTCCATCCATCCATCCATCCATCCATCCATCCACACATTTCTTTCTCCCATACATCCATGTACCATCCACCTCTCTCTTCTTTCCTTCTATTTGTTCACCCACCCACACAACCACCCATCCACCCAACCCTTCTGCCCATCCATCCATCTATCCATCCACCCATGTACTCATCCTTTTCATTACCTATCCTTCCATTCATCCATCCACCTATCCATCTATTCAGTATTACTGTGTTGTCAAGCAGTGGACCCTGTGCTAGCAAAATGAAAGTGACCTGGCCCCATTCATGAGGATCTCAGCATGACAGAGTCAAATTCAGCATTTTTATAATGTCTTTTAAACTTTTTTTCATCTTCTCATAATATGGAAGTCATTACAAGGCAAGGCATCTCATTATATTTCATAGAGTACTTGAATTTTATAGTAGGGGAAATTGAAGCCCGGGCAAAGGAATGGCACGGTTGAGCTCATGCTGCAGCCTGGAGGATGCTGATCTTAGGCTTGATTTCTTCCACTCAGAACGCTAGGCTTTGCTGTGTGCTTCCTGAAGCTAGCTAGGGTTGAAAACCTGTAACAAGCTCATGTGATGGGCAGAACACCTATTTAGTATCTCAATGGCATGGTGGCCAGCTGACTGCAAATGCAAAGTCAGGTAAAACTATTCACTTAAAGTTGTAGAGGATTTCTTGCTTCTCCTGAGGAGACAACTATTGCAGATTGTCAGTTCAGTGCATCCTGAGCACCTTGCCACCCAGGAGTCTGTGCTCTAGAGGGTCCTGCTGTGTGGGCTGTGCACAGCCCTGCAGACCTACCCAATTAAATACTTAACACATGATTCTTGTGTCCACCTTTCCAGATAACTCAAGATACTGTACAGAAAACCTTTCTAATGGAGCCTGGCACATTAGTCAGTGTTCATCAGAAGATTTAACAAAGCTCAACAAGAAACAACCAAAAGTTAAATGACGCTTCTTCTTTGAATTAGAGTGCCTGAATTTTGCAGAGACCTAACCACAGAGAGTAGCTAAGACTGAGTTCTCCTTCCATTGAATTCCACAGCCTATTTTCTCATCCCCGTTGGGAGAGCCCTTAACTGCCTTAAGCACAGGGTTCCTCCCTCGGGGCTCTCAGCTTCCCAGCAGGAAGTGACCTTGAGCCCTTCTGCCCAGTGACTTGCTCAGTGGAGACCTGTGTGACACATTCCCTGAAAGTGACCTCCCCCCCCCTCAAAGGTCTCTTGGCTCAGCCCTAGGCTGAATGCCCTTCTGTCCTCTCATAAAAGACCAGGCACTTCTAAGTACAGAAGCATATATGATTGCCTCCCCGGGGGCTGGCCAGCTGGGCTGGAGACTACAGGCTGTCAACCTTCCTCAGAGCATTTACGATGAAGTGAGGTCAACGCCTGAAGACATATAGTGTCTTGTGGGGGAACACCTTACACAGGACTGTGAGCCTTTGAGGTTTTTGGCTGTCCCCAGGGAAACTCTTAAGTGAGTTCTGTAAAGAAAAACATATTTGAAATTTGGTCTGAATGATGATGAAACAAGGGTAGGTGATCTTCAGGGGCTAGCTTCAGACTCTGGGATGATGATGATAAACCTCTCAGCTTCAAAACATTTGCTTCATCAAGTTTAACATATCTGTACATAGGCTTGTGAGATAGCCTAGTGGTTAAGTGCTTGCTGTGTAAGTCCTAATGGCCTGAGTTCAATTCTCGAAACCCATGCAAAAAGGTGGGTGGATTCTATAAAGTTGTCCTCTGACTTCCACATGTACACCAGGGCACACAAACACACACACACGTGCACACACACACACACACAAACACACACATGCACACTGTGGTACACAAACACACACAAATACACACACACAAACACACACACAAACACATACAAACACACAAACACACATGCACACTGTGGCACACAAATACACACGCATGCACAAACACATACAAACACACACAAATACACACATGCACACTGTGGCACACAAACGCACACACACAAATACACACACACATGCACAAACACACACACACACACTCACACTTACAAAAATAATAAAATGAAAATTATATGCATGCATGTATAAAAACACAATAGTTTACATCTAATTTAATATATGTATTTATAAACAATCACACATATTTCCATATAGCATGATATTAGTATGTAGAAATGTAGCTGTAATTAATCTGGCCAGGTGTAATATGGTGCACCTATAATCACACCATTCAGGATGTTGAGGCAAGAGGATCACGGACCTTTTTCTTTATAAAAGTCCCCATAGTATGGTGTCTTGAAAGAAAATGACCCCCAAAAGGATTGGCACTAATGGGAGGTGTGGCTTTGTTGGAGCAGGTATGGTCTTGTTGGCGGAAGTGTGTCACTGTGGAAGCAGACTTTGAGGTCTCATATATGCTCAAGTCATGCCCAGTGAGACAGACCACGTTCTGTTGCCTGCCGATAAAGATGTAGGACTTTAAACTCCAGCACCATGTCTCCCTGCTTATTGCCACATCCCACCATGATGACAATGGGCTAAACCTCAGAACCATAAGCAAGCCACCCCACTAGATGTTTTCCTTTTTAAGAGTTCCCATGGCCATCTCTTCAGAGCAACAGAAGACACATGGTACAGAGTAGCTTAATGGTAAAAATAGGGCTGAAGATGTAACTTAGTGAATAGAGTCTAGCCAAACACCAACGAAGCCCTGGGTTTGCTCCCTGGTACTGCATAACTGGGTGCAGTGTTACATGCTTCTAATCTTAGAATTCAGAAGGTGAAGGACAGGGGGAACAGACATTCAAGGATATCCTTATGATCAGATTTGGGGACAGCCTGGGCTACATGAAACCCTGTATCCCCCAAAACAAATATCAAAGAGAGAAGCATCAATCTGTGACTACATTCTCTTTTTTTGACCACAGTTCAAACTTGGTACATGTTTTGATGTCTATTTTTTCCTTTCCCTATTTTTCAAGTGTGTGTATTACATGTGAGTGTGTATAGATATGTGGGCACACACATTTGTGTCATGCACACATGCGTATGAATGCTTGAAGTCAATGCTGGGTCTCTCATTCAAACCTAGACCCCACAACAGTCTCACTAGTCAGTTTGCTCAAGGAATCCTGTCCCCATCTTCCAAGACTGGACTTATGGGCCCTCTTAACATTTACACAGGTTCCTGGGGATCCCAACTCTAGTCTTTATGCTTATGTGGCAAGCAGCCTAATTGCCAAGCCAATTCATCAACTTCCAGAATGTTTATTAAAAGTCCTATTCAGAAGAGAAGTTGACTGAAGGAGGCAGAAGTCACAGAGAGAAGGCAGGTGGCATCCCTCAGAGTGGAAAGGGCTTGGGCTTCCCAGGCCAGACATTTTGGCAAGTCATAGACTCTTCCTGGGCCTCAGTATTACTTCCTGGTTGGTGCTGACATAAACTGAGACAGAAAAAGGGTCTGGAATGGCTCCCTCCAGACTGTAGACCTTCCTGAAGCATTAATTTTCGTTGCTTGGTTTCATAAAAATGTGCTCAGGACAATGAAAAGGGCTAGTGAGTTAAAATTCTGTTTCTTCCTGCTGCACATTAGTTCTGCATGTCCAGGAAGACCACCTACCAGATTCTCAGCCATGCACACGGCCCAAGCGAGAAGGGACTGAGTGACTCTTGTTTGAAGTAAAGCGAACAGAGGAGAAGCCAGAGGCCCAAAGTGTTAGGGAGAAGATGGGCAGGGTGTCCTGGCTTCTGGTAATCAAACTTCTCTCTGGAGGGACCAAGGGAGAGGGTTGAGGAGCACAAAGCCATGGACAAAGAGGGGGTTATAGGATGGGGGTCTCCAGGAGTAGGAGGGCGGAAGGGCAAACCTGAGGAGACAGAAAGGCTGTTCCCAAAGCCAGGGCCTCATGTGAGAAATGTGGCCATCACAGGTCTTTGGGAACTGTCCCAATTTCCCAGTGCTTTTATGTGATCTTCATAAATTGCTTGACTGTACTCGAATGTCAGACCTCTGACATGCAAGTCATGTCTCCTACAAACAGACAGACAGACAGACCTTCTTGCCATAAATGGCTCCAAGTTCTTCCTTAGACCAAGAATAGGGGTTGTTGGCTAGGAAAAAAAAAGTAGCCATGGAATTTCATGAAGGTGGGGTAAGGAAAGAAACTTGGAAGTGATTTTCAAGGAACTTAAAGCTTTTATTCAGGTTGCAAAATCTTTTCCCAGAGGGTTAGGTCAGTTTACAGTGGCACCACAAACACCCAGGCAAAGCTGCATACATGAACCACTTGCCCCTGTGGAGCTAGACTGGGCTTCATGGGGAGGGAGCACAGAGGGTGCGTCTTGTACTACTAGGTCTGTGGAAATCGTAAGAACCAACTTCATGCAGATCTGGGTTCAAATTCCTCACAGCACCATTGGCAAACACTTCAGGCCTTTAGAAATGAGTTCTGACATCTCGACATCACGTTAAGTGAAACGAGCCGCCAACACAATGGAGCAGCACATGATCCCAGGCCTATGTGAAGCTGAGGCCGCAAGCACAGGAGATAGTTTCCCTTAGGACGCTCTCCCACCCTCATTTAGTTTTGGTTATTTGTCTCTTTTGTAATAATGTACCTGCTAGTTCCTTCACCCGCACATACTATGAACACACATTGCTCTCCAGACAATTCATCTGGCAGTCCCAGAACCCCTTCAAGGTCCCACCTCCATTGTAGGCTTACAATATTCTCACCTCAACAATAGTATAAATGTCTCTGCTCCTGGTAGCAATCAAATTTTGACAGTTTCTATTTCAGTGTATTCTGAATATTTACAGAAGAAGAAACTGCAGGAGAAGCCAGCCCAGACTGTTTTGGGGTATGTGTACAGTAAGACAAATGTCCTGCAAATGAACTTTTAGGGAGAATCCCCTATTGACTATCTTGAATATGCACATGATTGAACTTAGATGCATTATGGGAAGAAACATAGAAGTAGGAAAGATGAATGGATGACTTAATCTATCATTCAAAATAGAGAGCTACCTAAACCATACTCCCTTAGTGACCAGTTTTTCCTCTCTTGAACTCCATTAAAAACAAATCCTTGAGCAATTCTCGAGGGCTTTGAACATCCTCTGCAAATCTTGAGACTGTGACTGTATATAACCTGCACTATCATTTTGCTCCAGAAAAAGCTGTCTTGCATTTCCAGCAAATCTGTGTGAATCTGCATTTGAAGTTCTTTGGTAAGAGGCCATGAACCTGGGAATACATGGCCCTAACCCCAGCCACTAGAGAAAATGATGCCACAAAAATCGAACAAATCAGTGGTACCTAGGGAATGGAGCAGTGTGGGTGGCGTGGGGAGAAATAGCAATCTATCACTACAGTGTCAGTATTTGATGAGAGACATGAGTGCTATGTTCCTTGGGCACATCAGGGGGTAGAGACAGGAGGATTAGAAGTACAAGGTTATCCTCAGCAACATAGAGATCAGCCCAGGAGAAATGAGACCCTGTCTTAAAAAAAAGTATACATATTGTATGCGCCAATACAAAATAAATTGTTTAAAATGGAAAAAAAATGAGCTAACAGCTCTGCATTGCTTAATGATGATATTGTTCTGTGATTTCCTCTCCAGGTGATTTAATCATCATGTTAACTTTGTAGTGTGTACTTAACAAAACCACACATGGTCCAGCTCTGTTGATGCAAACAGGCGTGTCAATCATGATGGATGAAACTGATGCTGGAGAAGCATGGTAGACCTTTGCAGCATACACTGAAATAATGACACGAAGAATAATCTTATAAATACTTAAGCCAGTAACACACATTTTATTTATCATGGCCAGTGTTATGTGCTGTACAGAACTGTATGTGCTCTGTTTATCACTTAAAACCTTTTTATAGCTCAAGAATTTAGAGCCCAAAACCCTGAATAACCCTATCAAAAAATGGGGTACAGATCTAAAAAGGGATTTCTCAGCAGAGGAATTACGAATGGCTGAAAGGCACCTGAAAAAATGCTCTTCATCTTTAGCCATCAGAGAAATGCAAATCAAAACAACTTTGAGATACCACCTAACACCTGTTAGATTGGCTAAGATAAAAGGCACAGATGACAGCCTATGTTGGAGAGGATGCGGAGCAAGGGGAACACTCCTCCATTGTTGGTGGGAGTGTAAGCTTGTTCA
>PVIH01015504.1:0-49371 GCA_004025045.1 Sigmodon hispidus | reverse complement strand
GGAAAAAAAAAATTCAGAGGGAAAGATGAACACAAAGAAAATATAGGTGTAGCAATCTTATTTGTATGTCTACCCTTGATAAGCCATGCTTATCACTCTTATCCTCTATATAGTTATTGTTAACTCTTCCACATTTTAAATTCTTTTTACTGTGTTTTTTTTTTAATAAATACAAAATAAAGAAAAAAGAAAAAAAAAATATTCCCACCACTTCCAGTTTGCCCTCTAGGCTTCATTCTTTTTTTTTTTTTTTTTTAATGTTCAAACAATAGAAACACTTTATTTAATTATGGGTCATCATGGGCCAAGTGGTGGATATCCAGGACCAGCAGCAAGGCTAGCGCAACCTCCGGGCCTCTCTTTCTGACTCCAACAGGGTGAGCACATCACCCTCTCGGACAGGGCCTTTGACGTTTCTGATGATAGAGCGGCTGGTGTCATCCATAAATTCCACTCTAGGCTTCATTCTTGAGGCAATGGGAAGCTTTCAACTTTCTACTCCTGATTCAGCCCTTCCCACCACGATAGACCTTCATATTCCTGGAACTGAAAGCCTAAGCAAACTTCCTTATACAAGATGCCTTGATCATGATACTCTGTCACAACAGCAGGGTAATAATATGAGCTATAATGATTATTTTCTAAATCATTTATACATAAGAACATAGTAATAAGATCATAAAAGAAGGACTTGGGATATTAAGATGAATCACTTAAGTTAGAGTTGGATTGCTACCTGTGCTTTTAAAAGTCTCTTGTACAGAAGACTCATTGAATATCACTCCCAAAGTTACCCTGTAGATCCCTACATCAACCATACAATTTTATTGCTATGATTCTCATTTTACTTACAGACAATCAGAAACACAGTTTATCTGTGGTTTGCTAGTCACAGTAGTAGTTCAAACTCCAGATGGGTCCACTGTCGTATATTCATCTTGCTAATCCTTTGCATCTGGTTCGTCAGTTGAGACAGCGCCCAGACACATGTAATATTGAGCATTTGAAATACAGCTATATAGAATATAGATTTATTTTATTTTTTAGTATTTTATTAAGTATATTTATGTGTGTGGGTGCTTTGTATACATGTACGTCTGTGAACCACATGTGTTTAGTGCTTTGGAAGACAGAAAAGGGCATTGGATCCCTTAGGTCTAGAGTTAAAGACAGTTTTGAGCTGCCATGTGGGTGCAAGGAATTAAACTGTTGCCCTTTAGAAGGGCAGCCAGTGCTCTTCACCACTGAGCCATCTAGCCATTTCATTTTTATTATTTTATGTGTGGTTTGTGTGCATGGTATACGTACATGTTCATATGTGTGTGCCCATACGTATGTTCTGTGTATGTCTGTGCATGGACATGTGTATTCATGTGCTTGTGCTTGCCTGTGCATGTGTGTGTGTATGTGTGTGTGTGCGTGCATGCGTGAGTGTGCATGTAGGAGAGATATCAATATTGGGTTTTTTTCTCACCTGCTTTTCATTTTAAGTTTTGAGATAGAATCTTGCACAGAACTGAACCTCACCAATTCAGATAGACTGGCTGGTAAGTGAGCTCCAGGGTTTCATTTGTTTCAGCCTTCACAGTGCTAGGATTACATGTGAGCATCATCAGTTCTGGGAGTTTATGTGGGATGTGGGTCCTGGGCATTAGAAGCTAGGTTCTTTGGATGCTTGTACAGTATGCTCTAGACTGACTGATTTATCTCTCCAGGTCCCAGATATGTTTTAGATACAACATACACATTCACACACACACACACACATACACACACACACACACACACACACACAAAGAGAGAGAGAGAGAAATAGATAGAGAAAGAGAGAGTGAGTTTCTAACAGTACAAAAGCATACATAAGATATCTCATTTGATTTTTTTTTATTATTTTAAACTTGACATAGTAATACTTAAGGCTCTTTATACCAAGTATGTTTATTAATATTGGCTTTCTCTATTTTGTGTTTTTTTTAAATGTGGCTACTAGAAGGTCCAAATAATTACACATGTGACTGCTTTTGTGGCTCATTTTATACTGGACAGTGCAGACCTTGGGTAATTCCTAGCTCCAGTTTTTTGAAACACAGAGATGATAAGTGAATAGTAACTTATCCTCAAGTATCATTTTCCTATGCTGCCTGGGTTACAAATGCCTTCCTTGTGAATGAGGATAGCCTAGTTAACAATCATCTTTAATGTACTAAATTCTATAGAGTACTCAAGCAGATGTCATAAGCTAAACGACTGATGTAACTGAGGAAATAAATTATGGGGAAGTTTAGCTCTAAAACAAATTTAATGACAAGCTGTTCCAAGTTCAATGTCCAATGATGGAGAATGGAATTGTAAATGGTGGGATACACAGGAAATGCCATGAGGTCTCCAGTACTAAGCATGGTACTAAATACCCTTGCACTGACACTGGAGAATGCTTGTGACCCAATGTCTAGCTTAGTATTATCCATAACACATACACACAGAGGAATGGGGATACAGTGCACTAACTTGTTGATAGTCTCCTGGAAACATGAAGATGAGCGATTAAAACAAACAACAAACAAACAAAAACCTATCTTTTTACACTTTCTTGATATTTCCAAAAAAGGAGTGAAAGTTTCTTTTATATATATATATAAAAAAATGATGCTTTAGCAACAATGACATCCTCTTCCCTTCTAGAAGCTCTTTGTTCTCCTAAAAATCAAACAAATCATCAAGCAAACAATAAGGCAATTGCAAAAATTGCCTGATGGCCTTGCTGTTGAGCACATAAGCTAGGCATAAGGTAGTTGCTTTTGACTTTAAAAGTTTTTTTTTAACCACTTAAATGTGTTAAGAAGTGAGTGACTTGCAGAGAGAAGATTGCTTTCAACACAGCAAAGGACAGGGTGACATCTCCCTCCATCTGAGGTGGCATGGGAACAGTGACCAGATTCCTACAGCTAAGCACTCTAAAATGTGGATTTCTTGCCAGGGTTTAGTAAGATGGTCATTAGCCAATTGAAGGATTATCTTTGTTTTAAAGTTGAGCATCTTTTCTTTTGATCCAAAGCTTCTTTTTTTCCTTTTAAGACTCCTGATTTTTTTTTTTTTTGTTAATCCAGACTACATTGAAGGATGCTTGCTAAAATGCCCAAGAAAAAGTTAGATCTAAATAATATAGTAATTTTAATGTACAATGCACTTCCTAAATTTAACTATGCCTTGTAATGAATGGTCTGACATCTTGTCTGATTATGGGCAGCCATGCTAAGAGCCCCAGACATTTTATTTTTAAACACAAATTCTAAAAGATTTTATCAGGAAATTTAACTTTTACTTTATAACTTTACAGTATCACTTATACTAATAGTTTAATGAAAAACTTGGAATAACTATATTAAAAAATACACTTCAAATATCTAAAAAGTCCATTTAGATTCTGGCATTTGGTTTAATTTTGCAGAAGCTATTTAAAATATTAATGATTTATAGAAAGATATAGCTTCTTTAATCAATTTAATGAGGAATAGATAACTATTATCTATATCCTAAATTTATGATTGAATATGCATAATAAATCACATTAAAATATTAAAATCACACACTTATACTCTTTAAATTTAAAAATCTGGAGCTTTTGAGACTTGACACTCTGCTCTTACTCACAGCCCCAAGCCAAGGAGGTTCATGTGCAGCATGTGGTTGTAAAGGACTCTGGTATTTTCCATGTTTGTACTTTACTTTTCTTCATGAGGAGTAGGTGGGGGAAGTAGATGAATACACAGTTATATCACTACAACTCAAAGTTAAAGGGCCGGGCTGGCGAGGAGACTCAGAGGAAAGCCTCTTTCTGGGACCCAGTTGGCGGAAGAGGAGGATTGATTCCATCAAGCTGTCCTCTGATCTCCACATGTGCACAACAATAACAAGCATAACTTAATTTCTAAAGCAGTAAGCAACAAAAACTACAGAGTCCAAGGGGAAACCTGACAAAGAGTAGAATCTTTAAGCTTTAAGTGGACAAAATGTGACGGAACATTTTATGAAAGACAATTTCATTGAAAAACACGGTTGTTTTATTCCTGCTTATGCTTCCATGCCATTCATTTAATCATTCAATAAGTGTTATACCATGAACTACTGCTGTGTGATGAGGGGTCAAACTCCAGCTGATGTGGTAGAAGATCCAGGCATACTGTTCGTAAGTTGAGCATGTGTTTGTCTGGGGCTAAAGAAGAAGTTATGTTTTCAATGTTACTCACTGTGTGGATGTCCTATGTGTGCTGGCCATAAACTGCTTTCACACCAGTGTTTATTTTATTGTTGGTAGGTTTAGGGGTGTGGACTGACACTTTGAAGCTTGTCTGGTCTCATACATAGGCATAAAGTGTAACAATTCTCCCCTAGACTTATTCTCAAAGCATAATGACTTTAAGATGCTTAAATGATAAATGAGAAAAACAAGAAAGTGTTAAGCTTACTCTTCTAACACTAGGCATTTTCTTTTTGGATATCATCAAACTTTTAAAAAATGGCATAAAAATTAGATGTTGTATCTAATCAGATCTAAAACACGGTCATTTGTCCAAGATAAAATCATTTCCTACGGTTCAAACCCCCTCTCTGTAATTGGCATTCTTTTCATAGAGCTGGTTAAGGTTTCAGATACCACTGAAATGTGCAACTCAGTTAATTCCAAGACACAGGATTGTTAAACATAAAATAATTTACTGAGGTAGGGCAGCCCGCCATCCATCACCACAGACACCTCAGGAAACAGAAAAGCGCTGCATTTTTCGGAGTAAAACGCAATGTAATGACCATTGCTTGGAAATGGATCAATCTGGCCGCACTGGAGCTCCTGCCCCGCATTCAAAGCAGCAATCATGCAGCTCTGGTGTGATAGTTTTCTTCCCGATGTCATCTCATTTTATCCCCTCAGAAAATGGCAGTGGGGACAAAAAAGATGTGGGAGAGACACATCAGGTTTTCCTTCAGCGTCTTTTCTATTGTGCTAACAACTCTCAATTGGGCTAGCAATTTTCCACTGTCTTGTATTAGGAATTACACTAGCACAATTTGCACCTCTCCAGTTTAGCTTGCTCCGGGCACCCACCCCAGACCCATTTCCAGCAGGTTTGCAACTCAGTCACGACCATGTGTGTTAGACCAGAATGAGAGCCGGTGCTTGTGACTAGACTCTAACAAATCTATATTGCTTCATCCTTTTTTTTTTTTTTTAAAGTTTTTCACCTGTTTTATAGGTAAAATAGTCTGTCTTGGAATTTTTCCCCTTGTAAGATAATGTTTTGTATAAAGTTTATGAGTAGAAAGCATACTTTGAATGCTGAAAATCAAAGAGATATGGCATGTTGAATCAATACAGTCATTAATTGTCCTAGAGACCCTAGACTAGTCATTTAAAACAGGTATCACTGCCTGTTGTAAACTTAAAAGTTTGCAATTGTGTGGGAAAGCAGAATGCAGGTGTTTAAAGATATGGCAATATAAGGTGCCATACAAATATAATATGCTTTGGTATGAGATGCCTCCTGAGAAAATAAAGTGGTCAGAATTGATGCATGGTGAAAAATTCTGTTTTTATATTTTTTTTCAGACTTTAAAGAATAAAATGTAATGAATTATATTTTCACTGATGACATGATTTTTGTGTTAACCTTCTCAACTTGAAAATTTCTACACCATGCTATCCACAAAGGAATATGCCCTATGTAGAATAAATATTTTATTTGTAAAACAATGGTGAAGTTTACAGAGTATCACGATTAAATATAGTAATCA
Organism: Sigmodon hispidus; assembly: GCA_004025045.1. Lineage (NCBI taxonomy): Eukaryota > Metazoa > Chordata > Mammalia > Rodentia > Cricetidae > Sigmodon > Sigmodon hispidus. The sequence continues at coordinate 43,584 of PVIH01015504.1, read as the reverse complement.
TTAAATAGATCTGTTAGAGAACATCTTTCTTAGTATGACACAGAAACCTAAAAGTAAAAACAAGTGAAATACAATGAGTACCTAGACATAAAGATATTTTTAGAGGCACAAATGAATTTTTGTTGGGAGCCAAAGTCAACTTAGCCATATTTTATAAGTTAGCTTCTACAGCTAGCCAGCAGTCTATACTCTAGATAGCAAATACCAGAGACACACACCCTTAAAGTTAAACCATGACTTCAGGCTTTCTCCTTGACCTTCTCAGATCAGCAAGGTGACCTTCCCCAGACCCTCAATTGATAACAGATAGATTTCCATATCAATTCTACCCTGTCTGTTACTTCCCCTCACATTCTTTTGAACATCCCACCCCTTTCCTCCCAGCTACCTGCATGGCAGAGAGATTCTGTATAAATATTGGCTGTAATAATAATGCGTTGGAGGACTTGAACAGACAGATTTGTCTTGTCCTTCCATTCTTTTGTGTTCCTGCCTTCCATTTGCTTCCTTCCCAGGTCTAGGTCCACACTGAAGACCCTGTTGGCCAGGGCAAATTTTGAATACAATGAAATACTTGTTAAAATCTATTGTAATACATATAAAATTTAGTACATTTAAATTTACAAACTATACTCCTGCCTGCATATTCATAAAAAATGAACTTAACAGAAAAATCAGGCAAAATATACAAATAAACACAAGAGAAATATAAAAAGAAAACAAAGAAAGAGAAAGGAATTTTATAGCATCAGTCATTGAAGACCAGTGTAAAATGGCCAGTCATTGTGAGGGAAAATACTGTCGAACTGAGTTAAGTAAATGGTACGTGTGGGTTAACAAGCATTATTTCTAGGTGTTTTCCTTTTAACAGATGTCACATTCACCAAAAGCAGAATGCATAAGGGTTTCCATAAACAGTGGTTGATTCCTTACAAATGATCCGAAGAGGAACCCATCAGTAGGTTATTATCAAATCTTAATTAGCTAAAAAGTGACACATCAGGACACTATGGAGCTGATAAAAGTGAGCAACACTACAAATAGATGGGTATGACGTGGAAAAACAGGGAAGATTCTAAAACTGGGGATGATCTAAAGAACAGCACCATTTGTAAGAAGACTGTATTTGTGCATATTATAAATATCATATCTTTATCTCTACATGCATTATAGTTTTATACATGTCATATATTATCTATCTTTACATAAATCAAATGTAGAAAGTTGTGAAGCATAAACCAAATTATTAAAAAGTGCTTACTGGCAATAGATACTAATAGAGACCTGGAGAAATTAACCTATCATTTGTTTTAAAATTATGTTCTATCATATGTATATAGTATACATATTTGTTAGTGTAGGTGTATGTATTTGTATCTACATGTGTATGCATCCAGAGTCCAAGATAAACTTTGGTTATCTTTCTTTGATCGTGTTTCACCTTTATTTTTTGAGACCTGATCTGTTACTGAATCTGAAGCTTATTTATTTGGCTAGGCTGGCCAACCAATGAGCTTCAGGCATTTGTCTATCTCTGCTATCCCCTTTATCCCAGAGCAGGAGCTCTAGGCACATACCACTATACCCACTGTTTACATGGGTTCCAGACATTCCAATTCAGGTCTCCATAGTTGCGTACCTCCCTAGCCCCATTTATACTGTCTTATTATGGTGCAAATGTATTTTAGAATATTAACAGCAAAGTTCATGAAAATTTTATAATACCTTCTGCTTCTTTACCTTTGTATACTAGACTTGTTAAACTAAAAGCTTAGGTTTTTATACAGAAATCAAATTTATCTTTGGGACATTACTAAAAAGAAGTGTCTCCTTTATTCTCTAGAAAGGGGACTTTCTTTGAATGAGGCTTTTTGCTTTTCTAGGCAGAGGTGAGCACTCAGAGCTACTAGCCATCAGTATATTTAAGAATTCCACAGCCATAGGCAAAGATTGGAATAAACAGGAATCAAAAGGAGTCAGAAGAGAAGGTACAAGCTCCTGAGCAGCCTGGGGAGAAGATGGATGGAACCAGTTTCTATTTTCCTTGGTTGCAATTAATGCCAGTGATATGAAATGGTTTTCACAGATAACAGTTAGGTCAGGCTGAACTAGGGCTCCTTCTAAAATGATGCATACTCACTTCCTCCTAAACATGTTCATTGTTACCAAAGAACCACTTCCCAGTAAGTGCCTTTCAGAACACTGTTCCAAGAACAGTTGTTTACTGAAAGAACATTGTCCACTATCAAGTAAGTTTAGAAGGTACTAGATGAAACTAAGTTAAACTTGGTGAGATAGTCTAACTGCATTCACATAAAAGATGAGCATTTCCCAACATTGTGTTTAGTTTTGCAGCTAATCAAGCTTTCCACAATAGAACAATAGTTAGGAAAATAAGACCCAATATGATAAAATGTCTCCAGTATTGGCAGCAAGGCTCATTCATTATTACTTATTAAGCAGACCATTGCTAATGTACATATTCAGTTTGTGTTGAACATTGTATTGGACACTGAAACTGTCAGAAATTTTGGCACAGTTCAATGGATGAGATGAAGACAAACTGTAGGGTGTCTCGATGAGGTGACAGAAGCATGACAGGAACATAGACAGGTGAGAAGGAAGAGGTGTTCTGCAGAATAAGGGTACTCCTTACAATGTGGGCGTTGTCACCAGGAGCTGCCACTTTTTGGCATGGATTTGGTGGAGCAAAGATTGAAAAGTAGATTTTCTCACTTGTGGTTGGTCAAATCTGATGTTTGTCATATTTATTAACTAGCCACTACTTTCTATGTCTTGATTCTCTAATCCAAGTGCTACCCTGTCCTCTCAGCTCTTTATCCTCATAGGCTCCCATGATTTTCTCCATCATAACATAAATGCTTTTCTCTCATAGACAACTACATCCTGGGAAAAATTTGTGTTGTAGGATAATGCTCTTGTACTCTGTAAAGATTTGTCTCTTGAATTGGTTTAATAAAATCCTGATTGGCCAGTACCCAGGCAAGAAGTATAGATGCAGCAACCAGACTAGAAAAATTTTAAGAAGAGAAAAAGCAGAGTCAGGAGTCACCAGCCAGATGCAAGATGAGAATGCCTTACTAAGAAAAGGTACCAAGCCACGCAGCTAACCATGAATAGAAATATAGGTTAACTTAAAGAGTAAGTTAGCTAGTTAAAAAAAAGTCTGAGCTAATAGCCAATCATTTGTAAGTAATATTAAGTATTGGAGTCAATCATTGGGGAAGTTATTTGAAAGTTCTTGGTGAGACAGAATCTTCTGCTTACACTTTTATGTTAAATAATCTGCACTTATTTGAAATAAATATATTTTCATCTTATTTCATTCATTGAAACATATGTGATGCTAGTCTATTCTAGTCACCCATAAACACTTGCCAGGGATCCTCTAGCCTTCCTTCAGACTTTTCCATAGCAAGAATGGTCCATGCAGCTTATTTGGCATGGAGACCCAGGAAAACTACCTGTGTAGCTCTACAGGACTTCCTCATTCTGGCTAGTAGTTGGATGCTTGTCAGGTACCAAAACCTTTTCCTGAACCCCTCATCTTCCCTTTGGGATATACAAGTTCTCAGCCTGCTCCCAACAGAGGACTCCCTAGCCAATTCTCAAGGTAGGGAAACCCAGACTATTGATTCCATTCAAGACTCACCAGAGTCTGCCAGCTGCTTGATTGGGACCTTCCATTTGCCTACCCAGATCTGATACCCACATTGTCAGAGGATAATTAGGTTTCTTAATTAAGCCACTGAAAGCAACAGACTAATAAGCAGAAGACTTGGGATAGAGGCTTTAGCCTCAAACAGTAGATAAACAGCAGAGATCACCATCTCAACCTGTCTATGAATTATTCCCCTGTTGAACATTTTAAACACTCATGCAGAAAAAGAAAGCTGATTTGAACAAAAAAGAAAAGAAAAAAACCTCAATCAACAAAGTAGTTCCAGATGCACAATTCCCAATGCAGAAATAAAAACAGTGCAGGAACAAAAATAATATCTCTCCCTTACTGAAAATAATCTGCAAGAATTCTCAGACTAGAAACTCAAAAGAATAATTATAATTATGATCAAACAACTAAAAGAAGACAAACACAAATAAGTGAAAAAGAAAGTTAATTCAGAACATGAAAATGAAACTTGAAGTTTTAAGAAAACAGAAACTGTCATACTTTAGAAATAAAAAATTTAATAAGACAATTAAAAATCCCAAATGTAAAGTCTCATCAAATAATGAAAGTAAAAAACAAAGTCAGGAATGAAAGAAATTAGATGTTTCAAAAGTTAATGAGTTTAAAATATATAAATAAAACATAGGAAAGTTTTGGGGGTATCTTTGGGGGGTACCATGAAAAGACCAAATTTCCAAATTATGGCCATAAAAGAAGAATACCACAGTAAAGACATATAAAATATCTTTAATAAAATCAGAGAAGACTATTTTCCAAATAGAAAAATTGCCTGTCTAGGTACAAAAGGCTTAGAGAACACCTCAGAGACATGACCGTAAAATAAACTCTCCTCTACATGTTATGATTGAAACAAAATACACAAAAGGAATAAAAAGTATTGAAAGTTTCAAGACAGAAAGTTCAAGTAACTTACAAAGTTGGGACCATTAGAACAGCTCTCTAAAGAAACTTTTTAAAATCCAGAATGGTCTGAATATATGTATTTGATGTCCTGAAAGATACCAAGGGGCAACACAGATTATTTTACCCAGCAAAACTATCTGTTAAAATGGAAGGAGAAATAAAATGTTTTCCACGTTAAACACAGATTAAAGAAATTCATGATTTCTAAGACATCTCTTCATATGGTATTAGGAGAACCATTTCAATCCAAAGAGAAGAACTAACATACCCAAGAGGTTACAGGAAATAAAGAAACAATATTGGGAAAAGCAGTCAAAGTGAATCTTAGAGGAGATTCAACTGCTATTATGCTGCTAAATGGTTATTTTGTCATTATACATGTATCTCCCAACCTTCAACAGGGAAGCTTCAATTTGCAGTAAATGATGATTGACACAGAGTCTTACAACTAGTCAAAGTATAGAATAAAATAATGTAAAATGTTCAGCCCTAAATGTATCCATCTGAATCACACTTCTCCTTCCACTGCACCAGGATCACTCAGAGGAGGGAGTAAAAAGGACTGTAAAAGCCAAAGGAGGAAAAGAGTGTCTTCCAGACACAGTGACAAAGCTGCTTACATGAATTTACAGTAGCTGTGGTGGCATGAATACAACCTGAGTAAACTCATTCAGACCACATCCCAGCTTGGGGAGAGGAGGGTGGACATAAAGTTCCACTTCTACTGAGGAGCTATTGGTAGATGCTAAGAGGAAGAGAATTAGTTCAGGGTGTGGTTCTTGGTATGCCCAGTGGAAGACCATATATTCAAGAATATATGAGCAATAGAAATTGAATTGTCTGAAACATTTGTTTTTTAAAAAGAAGACACTAAATTTGGTTGTTGGAGAGATAGGGATGAATCTGGGAAGAACTGAGGGAGGGATGAATATGATCAAAATACATTATACAAAATTCCCAGAGAACTACTACATTTTTAAAATGACTTTTTTCCATATTAAACATATTAACTCAAAAAAGAATTTCAGCTTAAAATAAATTTGATGTTTCAGTTGCTTATTATTAATACATTTCTTTTTGTCTTTTGAAACAATGATAGATGTTAATCAAGTGCCATTATTGCCCTTAGCATCCTACAGCCAGGGACTGGCATGCTGCATCACTATCTTACACATGTAACATATAACTAACTGCCTTGCCTCAATCTGTAATATAGTAGAAATACTCTATCACAGATCTTCAGTTGAGACCAAGGCCAAAAGTAGGCAACTTTGAGATGCTAAATATGTCTATATTGCAAGGCTACACATCAGTAATTTGTTTTTAACTTTCTCTCCTCTATATCTCATAATGTTAGAGAGGACACTGAGGCTTTCTTAGACTGTGAAGAATTAATTTATATGGCACAACCACCAACATCATTGAGAATTCATTTTTGTAATGGAGAAGGCTGTCAGTGTTTATTTGCCATGCATTTAGTTGTTTACTATATTTTTTTCTCTGATTAAGTAAGAGATAAACTCAATGTTAAGTAAACACAAAAGAACTAAACTCAAGCATAGACAAGTTTTGAGAAGGAACATCTACCAAACATGAATGTTCAAGGATCATTTACATTTATTATTCTCCAAAATCCTGGCATCCCAGTGAGGTAACCCCCATGTTATGGAGGTTTTATGTTCCTTATATATCTGGTTCTTTCTTCTTTTTAATATGTGAAGGGTAAATCAGGCTTACTAAAATGTTTTAATTTAACAATGCTTTTGTCTGTGGTTGAACTGGGGTTGGAGCATGGACTTTAACTTTTCATATTTCAAAGGTTATATTAAAAGATTTAGGATGATACATAGTAGACATTCCTCATGTATTAAATGATTATTTTTCTTAAACTTGTAATCCTTCAAGAACTCTAGTGTATTAAAATTTGTCACAGTCATAAAAATTTTAAGTTCCATGGATTTCATTGATAAAGTGAAAAGTAAGACATGATGTCTGTTAGACACTATTATGTATACAGCAGTGCTTGGTATGCTGCAGAGATTTATGAATGCTGGGATATTTTGCTTTCTTACATCTACCTTGGCAAATCACCAATTTTATTCTCTGATACAAAATGGAATTGGATTGGTAGGTTGTGTGGTGACTCAGATATCCTCAGACACTAATGTTCAGTGAGTTTTCATTCTGCTAAACATATCAAGTACAGACACAGATTGGCTGAAGAGAGCAACTTGTAATGAGAGGTTAATGCCATCTGGGACACCACTTTATGAGGGGCTCTGAGAATGGGGGCTAACATTAAATGAAGCAGATTAGAGTCAGGATGGAAAAGCCTTATGAGAACATGGAATGTGACTGCCAGTCACGGCCAGCTGCTATCCCCAGGGAAACAGGACATAATCAGTGGCCCTGGTGAAGCTTTAATTTCAGAAAATGCATACTTGGCAGTATTTAAGTAAACAGTCAAAGGCTGGGTTTGAAATAATGAATGGCCCAGTGGTTAATATTAATGAGAAGAGCAAGACCATATTACTGTCCTTAACTTGAAATTGGTACTTCACTTAATGAGGGCAAAAAATCATGTCTGTTTGTTAAATCCTCCATTTAAAAAACTAGACAAAAAGTTCTCAATAGATACCATATGGATTCCAGGAGTAGATCTTTGTCTTTCCTTCTCATTTACACCAATGGGGTTGAATATATATGTCCTTAATACATAGGTACATGACTAACATCCCTTTTCCCTTGGTTCTCAATATTAGATTATACTTATGTAATAATCCTGATTGTGTAGCTCAGGATTTCTTTACTGATGAGCACCAGTAGTTTTTGGCAGTGAATGTCTACATTGGCTTCCTTCGTCCTGACACAGCCCAGAAGGAACTGGGACTTGACAAGCTCAGTTCCTCATTGTTTTAGGCACCTTGGGTAGCAGTGGTTCCAAATCCGTTGCTGAGGAAGTAGAACTCTGAGTTCCACATCTGTTCTAGCAAGCATGCATTTATGTCCTCATATAAAAGTGGTTCAGTTGCTGCTTTTCAATATTATTATTATTTTCAACCTGTCAAAATGATGTCTGGAAATGTAAATATACTGAAGAATGACTAAAGCTACTTATCATATTCATCAGCTCACAATCTTTTTTGTGGTGAGTTCTTAAATTTACTCTCAGAAGTTTTCAGCTACACAGTACATTGTTTTACTCATGTCCACCCACAGAAGAGGTCATCTAACTGAAGGTTTATACACTTTGATCAGCATGTACCTACTCTGGTTTTCCAACCCACTCAGAATCTGCCCTATCATCTGGAAACTAGTGCCTGATTTATTCACTTAGCATCATTCTTTCTGGTTCATCCCTATTGTCACAAATGACAAAAGTTCCTTTAAATGGCCAAATAGTATTCTATCATAGTTTATTCATTCATGGTGTAATACATATGTAACGCATAATTTGCAAGAAGTTACTATGATGAACAATGATATCAAGTGAGTGATTGATCTTTTTGATCTTTAAAGAAACAAAATTCAGAATGACTGTACAAGTTTGCACTTCCACCAACAATAAAGGAGTGTTCCCCTTGCACATCTCTCTAGCACAGACTGTCATTTGTGTTTTTGATCTTAGCTATTCTGACAGGTGTAAGGTGGCATCTCAAAGTTGTTTTGATTTGCATTTCTCTGATGGCTAAAGATGTTGAGCAATTTTTCAAGTACCTTTCAGCCATTTGTAATTCTTCTGGGAGAATTCCCTTTTTAGCTCTGAACCCCATTTTTTAAATTGGGTTATTTAGAGTTTTAGGTTCTAGTTTCTTGGGTTCTCTCTGTATTTTAGTGATCAGTCCTCTGTCAGTTGTAGGGTTGGTGAAGATCCTTTTTCTCATTTTGTAGGCTGTCGTTTTGTCTTATTGATTGTGTTCTTGGACTTACAGAAGCTTTTCAGTTTCAGGAGGCCCCACTTATTAAATGCTGTCAAAGAATCTAAATCCAACAATGAATTGAGGTGGAGGCACAGATATATTGCTGAGTACTGGGCTGAGCTCCTGACCCAGTTGAGAGTGGTGAGGAGAGTCTGTATGAGCAAAAGGATAGGGCTTATGAGGAAAATTCCCACAGAGATAGCTGGCTGGAGCTCTGGGGAGCTCACTGAATCAAGAACAGCCACTGGGGAACCATCCGGAAAAGGATCTAGGCTCTCCCAAGTGTAGGCAAATGTCTATTGACATGGGCAGTATGTAGAGCCTTGAAATGGGATCAGACTATGATTCTATGCATGCCTGGAACCTCAAAGCCCATTCTCTGCAGAGGAACACCTAACCCAGTCTTGATATTAGTATGAGGAAACTGGACTTGTCTGGAATGGATGTGCCACGGTGAGCTGACCCACCTTGAGACTTCTTGCCCTTTGAGGGGTGGAGATTGGGAGATGGGGAGGCTGAAGACTGAGAGGGATTGGGAGGAGGGAAGCAAGGAGGAGCAAGGGGATACATGGATAAGAAAGACTATCTATGTCCCTTGCAACTATAGATTATTTGATAAAAAAACCAAAATTTCATTGTGTATTAACAGAAAAAAATAGGACCATCACTAATGAACCCTTCTCAAGTTGGGGTACAACCAGTGCTGCTTAATGACCTTTTATTGCTCTTCTATACAGCACCTATTGCCACATAGCTACTATTCAAATGCAAAAGTCATAGCTAGACCAACCTTAATGTAGCTAATTGTCTTATTTTTATACTCTGTCTGTCCCCTCCCATAGAATTCTTTTCACAATATTAACTTCATTATCAAGTTACTCTCCAACTCTGTCATGTAGTTTATCCATGTTCCGTAGCCACAGTTTCACCAACATTCTTCACTTGTTCCACAGTGTTCTACTTGTGACTTATAAAAGATGACAGCTGTTCACCACAGAAACCACAGAAGAGGATGGAGAGAGACTAGGAGAAAGACATGTCCACAAATAGATAAACCTATCCAACACATGTATTGTGATGAACAATAGGTCAAATGCATTTTTTCTTTTTTTGGTCAAAGGCTACCATTGTAATACCATGCGGGTTACATGAGTTTAGAAAATGACCAGGACATTAACTTCACGGATAATGAGCTATCAGAAGATACCTGATTCTTAGTGCCAAAAATCCACATCAGAATACACCCAAGCATGTACAAAGTATTGCTTGCATTATTTAATTATTTTTCTCCTTTGTTGTCATTATTTTCCAAATATTCCCTAATTTCCATGATATTCCTGAACTATTATGAGATTGTGGCTAAAAGGGCACCTGTCACTGACCAGTGTCATGCCATGAGCCAATAAATACCCACACAGTTTTGTTCTAAAGACTTGAAAAATACCTCGTCTGTCTACTCAGATAATTTTAAAGCTATGTTAGGCAGCTTGATCACTTGTGCTAATATTTTCTCATCTAAAAACCAAAGATGAGAGTATGTATTTACCTAAGAATGGTGGTACTTTCATCAATGTGTTTACTACACAGCTGTCTTTAACAGACTGAAGACTGTGGAAGCACTAGACCTTAGCACAGCCTTTACTGAACATCACGTAAGTAAGACCAAGTTAGAACAAGTATACGTTCATACTCAAAACAAACTTAAATGACTCAAGCTGCCCATCTATTCAACAAGATGTATGTGCAAGTTCTACTGAAATAATGTAATGTGACACAAAACATAAGATAGTAAAATAACCTTGTCAAAATGGACAATTATAGATCTCTACAGAGACAAGGCAAAAAAAGGAGAAAAGAAAAATCTAATAGATTATGGAGTGGAGTAGAAATGCATAGTAAGGAGGCTAGGTAGGAGGACAGAATACATAGCTAGCATGTTGTAACTCTTCCCTGTTCCCTTCTGTTTGCATCATCACCACTCTTGCTGTTGGTACCCTAAACATTCATCCTATGTATGAATATCATATGAACAACTGTGAAGAAACAGACAGAACGCCAATAAACTAATATGTATTTTAAAAAGTGAGCATTGTGTGTACAGCACTGTATTGGGCACTAAAGGAGATACTGCCTAAAAGAGAATTCCTAGCAATTGTCCAATAAAATAAACCTCTGTGTTCCTGCAACACTCCAAACATCCCCTACAGAGTCTTAAATCTGACAGGAAGAATTGTTCAGACTCACAAGTATCGCACAAGGTAGAATAGTATATGTGATTTGAGAATGCTCAGACAGGTTAGAAGAAATTAATTGTGAAGAATTAGCCAGGAAAGTCCTCTAGAAACATGTTAATTTTTAAATAGAATCTATAGCCTTTGACTAAAGTGATGGGAAAGACATCCATAAACAGGGAATATCACATAAAGTTAAAAATGTGATATGCCAAGAGGCAGCACATGGGTCATCTGAGGAATCTATCACAGATCTGTGGTAATGAGGAAAATCCTGAAGGATTCTAGTTGTAGACTAAGAAGAAAGTCCCCCCAGAGAGAGAGAGAGATATGACTTAGAGGTGGAGATGTAAAATAAACTCAAAAGTGACAATGGTATTGAAAAATAAAGAAGGAAATGAAGGGCTTTCCCTTTCTGGACCACCCAGGCCTCTGAGGCAAACCTTCAATCAATCAACAACCTCATAAAAGCCATCTACTTGCCTCTTCTCAATCTCCTTTCTGACTATGCAATAAGATTCACAATTTATACATGACTGGAATTGGTCACATTTGACTAACACAAGCTACTCCAAATGATCTACTCCACAGCAGCCTTACTTTTCTGAGTGGCTGCCTCTCCAGTCCACATTGTTTTCCTCTGCATTTACAGACACTGCTTTGACATTTGTCGTGTGTTGTTGTCTTCCTGACTCCACATCAGTGTGAGTCAGCCTCCTTCAATTGTCTACGCCAGCTGGAGTCGGAGGAGATAGCTCCTTCCTTCTTCTCTCCTCCATTCTCTCTCCCTTCCTTCTCCTTCCCCTTCCTTTGTTCCCTTCCTCCATTCCCCTTCTCCCATCTTTCCCTTCTGTGAATACCCCTTTCCTCCCTGCTCTTTTCTCCTCCCTGCCATACGCTCTGAACATGCTTCACATTCCTTGCTTCTTCCTTTCTTTTATCTCTCCTGACTCTATCTTCCCTACATCATGTCTCCCTTCCTCCTTTTATTTCGGTAGTCATCTATCTATCTATCTATCTATCTATCATCATTTACTAATCATCATCACTTATTTTTTAAATATATCCTACTACACCAGTTTTAATATATGCACTGTACTTTTTCACAGCTGGGGAGAAATAATGGTCCATGCTGAGCTAAATATTTGTTTTCTTTACTAAACAGGAAGGAATGTTTCTACACTTAACAAAACTCCTGTAGACATTAAAGATGGTAGCCATGAATATAAAATGTAAGTCTTTGGGTAGGAAATAATTCTGAGTCAGTTAATTATTTTTAGGTACCTACTGTGCTTATATATTTATGTGGGGTTTTAGACTAATACCTCACTTTGATAAATGTTGAAAAATGGATTGGGCAACAGATACAGCAGTGCTTGGGGCAGTGGCTATGAGGGATAGAAGACTACTAGAATGACCACAAGGATAATGCAGCACTGGAGAAGGGCATCTTCCAGAGTCATTTCCAAGTGTCAACCTGAATAGATTAAAGGATTCCTAGACTGCTGGAAAGGCATTATTTTGGGGTATGTCTATGAGGGCATTTCTCAAAGAGATTGATACTTGAATCTGTGCACTAAAGGAGATCCACTGTTATTCGTAGTGAGCTAGAATAAAACAAAAATACAGAACCAAGGCTAATTTCTCCATTTTACCTTCAAGTCTAGAAGTAGGACACCGTCTTTTCTCATGACTATGTGGACTCCTAGTTCTCTGGTCTTTGGCCTATAGGATTTGACATAGACAACACTTAAAATTTTCAGACTATTTGCTATTAAGCTGAGTTATACCAACAAGATCTCAGTTCTGGGGCCTTTGGATTTGGACTAAATTTGGCTATAGGCTTTCTTGGTTCTTCAGCTTGTAAGAAGCATAAGATGGGATATCTCAGCTACTAAAATTCCTGAGACAGTGTCCTAGTAAAACTCCCTGCATCTATCTATTGTTTCTCCATGCTGTTGGTACTGACTCTGGAAAACAGTTATATAGTATCTAAGTAGGTACTAGTTTACCTGAGTAGTACAGTATTTAAACCTTCATGTTTTCCAATCATAGCCAGGCTTAAGTACAAAAATACATGCCTCTGGTCCCAATATTCCAAAGAATTAGTGAAGGCAATTCAGAGTTTGAAGCTAACCAGTACTATTGTAGCTTGCTCTAGTCTTAAATTATTAACCTCCATAGTTCCTAATTATGTCTAGATATTAGATGAAATGCTTGAACTTGAGAGCTGTTGTTTACTATTATGTCCCCTGTCCTACCAAACATGATGCTTAATAATTCATTCTTGAATTAGGAGTGCTGTTTGTGAATTGCTAAGTAGTCCTTGGGCACTATGAACAATTATCTTGTCTGTATTTAATGTGTACTATGTCTTTTAGCTCTGTACCATCCTGAGAAGACTATATTACTCTTCTTTCACAAAGGCCAAAACTCAGAGAAATGAAGTAAGCTGCTAATGTTGGAAAGAATAAAATCCAAATAATCTGCTTGCTCCTTTCCCTGCACAGATCTGAATGAAAGGCTGGAATCATGAATTTTGCAAACATTTTACTGCTTTATAGGCACCTGAATGAATCATGGTTAACTATTTAGAGGTTTCTCAGAATATTGTCAGTTTGTTGCAATCACCCTCTAACAATTAGTTGCCATTTGGAGGAGTGTATGTGTAACCCAGCAGAACCTCCTGCGGTTGTCACTCATTTTAAGACTCACATGTGGTTATCTAAACTATTTGCTAATGGGACAGGTGTAAAACATACATCATGTACCACAAAAGGTCAAAACCCTGGAAACATTTTATTTGCCAAGTAAATGTAGCTGTAGATTAATTTCTTGCAATCACTGCTTATAAATATTTAATATATTTATATGAAGGATTCCACTTCAGAATTCCCTATACATCCTGCATTTAATAACCGAGAAACAGCCTGTCTTCTTCAACTCACCAAGACAGGATTTGCAATAACTAGTAATGTTAAATGTATTTTTTTAAAAAAATCAATAATAAATAAATGCATAAGCACTTCCCTCTAGAATGCTCCTGATGTTATTTACAAAATTAAAAAAAGATAGTAGACCCACCAGAGACTTTATAACCATTTCATTACCACCTCCCTAATTGCATATGGTGGAACTGTGTAATCTGTTTATTGAAATTGAAATCTTTGGAACGGATCCTCCCCACAGACATTAACAATAAGCATCTCATGCAATAACATAGTACTTAATGTAATATTAACATTATATGCACCAGGCCTTAACCGTTCTCTGGTTCCCCCACTGGAATTGAACAGTTTCACACTCTGTGCTCTGCCTCAGTATTCAATTCTATATCTAATCCACAAGCTGTAAAACACAATATTCACAAATTACAGTAAATACAAAGAAGTTTTAAGGATATACCTGCTGGTACTGTGAGGAGAAAGTCAATTTTATCCAAGGTAGACACAAAAGAAAGCTTTAAAAATGTTCATTCAACTCTTGATGAAATTTTGATGAAAAAAGATGTTATGCTTGTCCTGTTTGGCCAGGTGACATGAAAGTACTACTTGGACATCAGGTAGAGTTGCTTGGACCTGCATGCTCTGTGTATCTTTTTGAAGCATCCCCTTCTCTAGGATGTAATCAAAACAGATGAGTGAACACTGGATGAAGATGTGGAAATCAGATTTGGTCCTGCATCTTTCAGGATGATCTTTCATAGTCTGAAATGTGTCTGTATAGCTGTTTTGTACAGACTGATCATCTTTCAATAAACAGGATACCTTAGTTTGCCTTAAAGATATTTTCCAGCTATACAAGTATGAAATTTCAGAACTAATCTTCCATGTATAAACAACTAGTTTTAAAAACCCACTTGGAAGATGCCATTTTTTTTTTTTTTAAAGCAGCTCTTCTTAAACTCTTCACTCTATTCTGAGTAATTGAGCACCTATAAAAGCATCGCATTTTATAATGTAAAGTTTGGCAATATGATTTTTTATAGTTTTTCAGCTCATCTGAAGCACAGTGCCAGACAGTGACTATATAGATGTAATAAAGATTATAGGTGGTGCTAAAAGCATAAGATCACATGACATTGCAAGATACCTACTAGGCAATAGGACATATCAGAAGTCAATGAACATTCAATATTTTATGATCATTCAACTTACTAAATGATCCAGTGGAGATATGTCCATAGCATGCTCTTTTATTAAGCTTATATGTTTATACCATATATACCATAATCCACGAACCACAGAATTTACCTATTTATTCATTCAATTAATTGTCTTACATGCCTGTATTGGTCAAAAATCACAGAGTCTAGATTTTACTTACTAATTTAAGGAAGCTATAGATATTTTCTTAGTTCATTGTTCTCATTCACCACAATATGTTTAATTTACATTTTTGAAAGATTAATAATAGCAATTTGATATGACAATTAATGTGGCCTAGCAGATCAGGAAGGACGTGGTATTTTGAACACAAGGAGGAGAATTTATTCAAATAAATCTTGAGGTCTTGAGGGACTTTGTGTATATGTAGAATCATGTAGCTTAATATAGTAGACTCATGTCAGTCACTTTGTTTACATGTTTTCAAATGAAAAATTAAATCATAGTTTTGCTTTTACAAAGAATTTTCCTATCAAATCCATACTCTTTTAGAAGTTTTAAAGAACAAATAAATAAAATCACTGAATTATAATACAAATGATAGTTGGGGACTTACTCTTAATTTATCTTCTGATAGAAGACAAAGCTGTATCAAATCCTCTGAGTCAGTAATCAGGAAAGCACTGATGAGAAATACTAGGAAATGTATTTCATGTCTATTTACTAGCAAAGGCTGTCTGAAGTATTCACAAGTCCACGCTTACAGTTCATAGATTAAACTTTATAAGTGGGATCTACACTCTTCCAGGACGACCTTGAGAAAACCATCTTCCCATTCTCCTCTGCTTTGTCCTCAAAATGAATTTTTTTTTCATATTTTCATAGAACTTTAGATGGCAAGACATTATGGGTATAGAGAAAAAAGATTATAAAATCCCTTCCATTTCACTTCTCAGCCCTTCAATACTGCAAAAAGTTTCCCCTAACACTGAAAAAATTTTAGTATTGAGCTAAAAATTAATCAGTAATAACAACAAGAGAAATACTGGTTTGGAATTATCATTTTTTTCAAAAGCTGCTCAGATTTCTTCAGTGAGGCCTAAGACACTTTTCTTAACTCTGGCCTTGTTCTGCTTGCAGAGTAGAGGCTTCGTCATTTCACTGCACAGTGTTGTTCCCTCAGGACCCTCAGCATCTGGCTCTTGTCTTCAGATGCAGTTCTTCTGTGGGGAGGAAGGGAGAGCCTGTGTACTCCAGTCGTTTATCTCACAGGTACCTCTCTCCTGCTCACATTCGAACTGTCCTACAATCTAAAGCATGGGTGAGCGTAGAAGCCTCATTTGTGCATAGGATGCACAATTATTTTCCCATTTCTGAATTCTGTGCTCTCTCTAGAACATAGTCAGCTCTCCACACTCCTTTCCTGCCTGGTTTCACAGCAAGGCAATCACACCACTACAGCAGACAGCATACTCTTTGCCAGCTGACATCTTTTCCACTTGGCCATGAGGTCCCACCCTCATCCACAGGGCCTTCACACAAAGAAAAGCATCAGCTCATCAATTCATATTTCACTCAGGGTCATCGACTCTTGAAGACAACTCTTACCATGGTTGTAACTTCAATAAAATGCATCAGCTCTTTACAATGTGACAATACTTTAGAGAAGACATGACATAGTCATAGCCTGTCCTTAGGGCCTCACAGAGCACCAGGCAGTGACAAAGCTGTTAACCAAGGAGTTCCTGTGCTTATCGCTAAGCAAAAAGCTTTGTGCATTTAAACTCACTTAATTTTTGGAGATTTTATGTAGACATTATTGTTCTGGATTTGAGAGAGCTTACGTGCCAATGTGTTAAAAACAAAGCAGAATCAGGAAGAAAATTCAAGCTCACCTTCCTTCAAAGTCCATGTTATAATCACTATCTCACAACCACCAAAGCCATGAGACCAAGAGCTGAATATACTGTGGCACTTGAAACAGAAGGAGACACAGGCTTGATTTGACAACCTCCCTGGATTATTGTTTCTATTTTAAAAATTACTGATTAGAAAGTTCACAAGTAGTGCATGGAATTCATTGTATGTTCAAACACCATCAAAACCTAAATAATCTAATTTAATTTTTTAAAGTTATAATCAACATGAAATTTATAGCAGACAGTAATCATGCTTATATGTGCTTCCCACATTATTGTAAACATTATATATCACCGGGTATATTACATTTGTTTTTGTTTGTCATTGCAAGGATTTCTGTCTGATTTCTTGGCTTCCCAGCAAACTGACTGAAGTAATTAGGTGAGAACCTCCATGGCTCTTTGTGGTACTGCAAGCTCCTGCGAGACTGAGATTCAACCGCAGACTGCTTCCAGTCCTGCTCTTTAGGGAATCAAGCTTCACATGGGGTGGAGGAGAAATTACTGAATAAATGGTATTGCAAATAGCACTATTTGACCTGTTCATATCTAAACACTTATTGGCTTAATCATTGTACTCATCTTTTTAATTAATCCTCTAATTCTATTGTCAAGTACAGGCATAATTTGAGGCCACATTGATTTATCCTTAAAGGAAAATTCATCAAAACTCTTTGATTGACATCCAGAAACTTTGATATAAAGTACATATTTTGAAATGAATATTCTCCTTATGCTCTTGACTACTGTGTTTTTTCCAAACAATGCAATATGACCATGTTGCATAATAGTGAGATTTTGGTGTCTGGGAGTTTTGATTGACATGAAGAAGGTACTAACTCTGTCACATCAACCTCAGCTTGGTGTTATAAAAAACAAGCTACATCAGTTCAAATACAGATCAGTCTATTTTGTAAAGCAATACAAACTGCCATCGTTGGTACTGAATGCTCAGAATTGCTCTTCAGCCCTCTAACTTTCATCATAAGACTTATTGACACTAAGTCTTCCCAAACCACCATTGTCCAATACACATCACTGAAGAAACTATTTCTTATTGGCTAAAAGCAGATAAACCTGCCAAAAGCCAATGCTTATTTCTTTCCCAAGAGACCACACTTCAGTGAGCACACAAGCATAACTGTGTGTTTTCTTACCCACAGTGACAGACAGCCGCAGAAAGAAGTTCTCTGTTTCTTAGTTCGGCACCCAGGATTTGGATGATTTAGCTATATATAAAGACAGCACAGGGTTGATTTAAAAGATACATTTTATCAAGTTGTCAGATTTCCAGGGACCAACTGTTTCAGAATCACTTATAAGTAAACTAGAAAATGATTTGGATTGTAGGAAATTTAAACCATACTTCCCCAGAATGTTGCAGCAAATAGCTGAAAAATAGACATAGAATCACACTCTGAAATTAAAGTGTGCTGAGCATGTCTCATTGGCAGTGAGCAGCTACAGGATCCAAATGACAAAGAGTGGGGGTAGAGCTGAGGAGCTTCAGCACTAAATTGACCATGGGATCTGAGTGAACCCAGCCATGGAAAGAATTCCAGATTTCTTGGAAACACACCCTGTACTTTTTCACCTAATACCTAAGTAGTGGGGCAAGTCCTGGCAATATCCCTGGCAAATATCTTCACTACATGTCCTGATGAGAAAGGAGAGGACATGAGAGGACTGCAATGCCATTCCCCTCACATCTTTCTCCAGTGACAGCAGGAAAGACAACGCCTTAAGATCCAGGTCTTCTGACAGCTTGGTGACACAAGCATTTAGTCTTGCAAAGCCAGCTGGGGGCCACTCACTCAGGTTGCTCTTTATTGAATTAGGAAGTCATCCAGAGAATTAATCAGATATGGATGATTAAATTTTAAAATGATTTTAAGCATCCAGCAATAGACATATTTCTAATGCCTTGAACTTCAATTTCAGATATAACCTTACCCAACTAAAATTCATGGTAGCAACAAGCATGCCATGACAATAAGCAGCATAGGCCACAGGCCACTCTCTATCATGCATACTGGCTACCAAAAGAAATGTTCCACTTATTTCCCTCCTGATGTTCTTACCAGCAAAATGACATAGGGAGAATAATGGATTACATAGATTTTTTTTTTTACATAGGGTGATCCATAGTCCTATATCATAGTCCATTTATTTATTTCTGTCATAATATGGGAGCAGTGGCTCTCAGGTGTTTTCTGTCTAAGGCTCTTGAGCAATCATATAGTTAAGTGTGTAGGACTTTGAGCAAAAGGCCGTCACTGCCATGGTATGATGCTGAAAGGAATTAAATGAATCCAGCTATTTCAGAATGTGTCTGTCTTACTTGAGAGTAAGAAAAAGTAGAAGCTAAAGATAGTAGTATCAGGCATTTTCTCCCTTTTTAAATTTAAGGCAGTGGGTGTCACAGATGCCACTCGGCCACTGAATAGCTGATATATCATAAAAATCTCTGTACAGCAAACTCTGAAACTCATCTATTTACCTTGGGAAGGAGAAGGGGCATAGCAGTTCAATAGTGGTTTGAAATAGAAAGCCCCAGGACTTCTGGTCTAAGGAAGTTGATGAGAGAAGACTAAGTCATCATCACCAGCTAATGGGTCCCCAGAGACGATGCATGTGATCAAAATGATTTATTGATTAGTGCTGACCTCCATAACTACTTCAGGACAGCCATTGGAAACATAAACCCACTTCTCCATGCAGAGGCTCTAGCTTATAAAATGTTTTAAATGAGTTCAATCACTACTAGACCTTCAAGATGAAAAAAATCCCTACAGAAAAGAATCTTCTAGAAGATGTAGAAGCCCATATTTACATCAGAGAATGCACTGTTACTTTAATGCATATGATGAGAATTTGAAAGGCTGTTTTCCATGTCTCAGAGAGTAGAAGATTTCTATGGAATTATGAGGGAGAATTAATCAGTCCTACATAGACCCCTCAGAATAAGTCATAGTATCTAAGAAATGTATTTTTTTCCTAAGGATGGATTTTAGTTCAGTTCTATATATTACTTCACATAATTTTTCAAAGGTTCTTACAATGATTATCCTCATAAATTTCTCTATAAATAAAGATTCAGACTTTAAAGGCTTAACAGAGATTTCACGGCCAATAATATATGTCAAAGCCCATATTGTGTCCAGATATGAGGTGGTTTGTCTTACACTCTGAGGGGAACAGCAAGGTAAACAGGCCATGTTGTGAGGAATGCCAGTCAAGACTGCCTCAGCAAGGCTCTGAGTCCTCTGTGATCATCTCTGCTTTCTTGGAGCCCTTTATTATCAGCAGCCCATCTGTCTCTTAGATTCTCCATTATTTCTCTACTTCTGCTTTCTCCTCAGCAAACAAATAAATTCAAGAGTCCAAGTCTAAAAAAAACCCAACTCTTCATTTTCCCAGGACTCCACCAACATCTTCCATTAACCGAAACAGTTTTTTTTTTAAATATATGTTAGCAGCTACAGTGTTGTGTCTCATGATGTCTAAATCCCAGCACCACTTAAAGCCATAACCATTTTGATGGAGCAAGGTCTTTGTAGGCTGCTCCAGTTGGAACAGCAGATCTGTATCTCTCTGGCTGCATTTATTTATCTAGTTTCCTTTCATTCTTTTTCACAAGTAGGTTGCTAATTGTGTTCCATAGTTTATCACAAAGATCCTACGAATAGTTATATGTTCATAAAAGTTCATAAAAGGATTATTATTACCTCCCACATAATTTTAGGCAGATCCATTCCTAGAGAGGGTATTTAAGACCAGTGTTGATCGAGGGAAGGAAATATTTGGACCAGAAAAGGCCATGTCAGAGAAAACAGAAAGTAATCACATCAAAACAAACAAGGAAAAAAAGGAATCCTCAGGCCAGAAGTACAAAGGGACAAGGGACAATTAGAGTGTAATCAGGAAGTGAGCTAGCTTCTTTAAAACCTAGCGTGACCCTGGACTTATTCTGCCAATTCTCAAGAAGGTACACTTGAACTTACCAAAGTGTCTACCTATAATACAGTATTCCATGACAGAGAGGACAGCCAAATATGAATGAAGATAAATTCCCTTTCTGTCCTATATCAATTTTTCTGTTGATAGAGCAGGTCTTACACCAGTTAAGAATTGATACTTTGTGTTTCCATAACACTGCCTGTCATATTCACATTATGGTACAAGTTATATCAAATAATGTACTGTCACCAGTGATCCAGAGCTGGGAAGGAGGAACACTTCCTTTTGAAAGCATTTGAACATTTAAAAATTCATTTTGAAATTATAAAGTGTGTGTGTGTGTGTGTTTGTTTGTGTGTGTGTGCATGAGAGAGAAAGAGAGAGACAGAGAAAGAGGGAGGATGTGTGAGTGTGTCTTATGCTTCCCATGTGCAGACCAGCAGACCCACCAGAGTCAGTTCCTTCCTCCCCCATGTGGGCCCAGTGGTCAAACTCAGGTCTTTGAGCTCAAATGTGGGTGCTTGTGTTCTCTCATTAGCACTTTGAAAAAAACTCTTCTTTAGTAATTTGTAGAGAATATCAACTTTCAAACTGGCCAGGTTTATAGTTTTCCTGAATATTTGTGTGTATTCTTTACATACAACTAGTTCACACATTGTTTCCTACAATTAAACATAAATGTAGATTAGACTTGCAGAAATATTTATTATACCACAGTCACTTTCCCCCATAATTTATTTTCCAGGATTTCATTACTAATGTCACCTGATTTTGATGTCTAACAATATTAAATGGAAAATTCTGGACTTAAACAATTTGCTGAATTGAAATCACATGCTGTTCTAAGTAGCACAATGAAATTTCATATCATCTTTCTTCATCATTCCCTTTTCTGCTGATGTGAAACACTGTTCAGAATAATCATAGTGTATATGGTAATCACACATTAGTTGCTGAGAATCTAGTCAGAAAAATCCACTGTGAGTGATCAAATGTGTCAGTATGTAAGAGAACCATATCTTTCATGGCTTAACACCATAGATGACTTGCTAGTATATTTTAAGCATATTAAAGAAAAAAGGCTGTGACAGACCAAGTACTCCAGGGGAGAAATAGGAGAATGATTCAAAATTTGTGGAGGTCTATCCCTGCAGTGCATGTAAGTCCCAAAGAGAATGTGACCTTGGGAAATCATAAAGGATTTGTTATGATAATCATACTAATGACAGTTTTGTCTAAGATCATTTCTGGGTGGACAAGAGAAAGCAATAGACATCTCAACCATGAGACATTCACTATGGTGGCTCTGGCCACAAACATAATACAGAGTAGTTACTCAGTTATCACTTACACACACACACACACACACTCACACACACACACACACACACACACAGCTATTTCTTTGAACAGTAATGTGCCAAATACTCTGTTACTGCTGATCTTAGTACTAGCCCTTCTAAGAGTATCTTTTGTTTGCCTACAGCCTCCAGTTCAACTTTTGAATTTCATATTTCTCAGGAACCCATTATCCACTTGCCATTGAACTTTAGAGAAATTGTTTGATAATCTGTCCACAAAGAATGCAACAATTGCACCAGGAAGTTCAGACTCTTTAGTATTGCAGGCCAGACCCCCTAGTAAAGTTCCCCCCTTCTCCCCTTTCTTTATTTTAACAGTTGATTCAGTCCCCATATTGTGCCCAGATCTGCTCAGCTCAAGCCTTGGGATTGAAAAACTAATTAATATAATGTTCAGCCCTCTATATTCCATGTGGCTGCTTAGTCCACAAATGTCCACCTTTGGACTGCCAAGATATCTTTCTTAGAAAGTAGATACAGTTCAGAGAAACATTGGTCTTTTGTTTTCATAGAATACTTATCACTATTTAGAAAATGCCGTCTTCTTCAAGTCCATACTCCACATGGAGCTTTTGGTGAACTTCACTGAGGAACCAAACCTGGCTTCAGCCAGTCCTGATTACATGCTTCTTCAGTGATACTCAGAGAGTCCTTCATCAGTATTTTCTATTAGTTAGCCTGTTGTTAGTATAGCAAAATACCTACAGCAGGCCAAATTTATTTTTAAAAGAAGTTTATTTGTTTAATAGCTCTTAATCTTCCAGAACATGTTTCCAGGAATTTTCCAGCTCTGGTAGGGCCCTAATGGCAGATAGTATCACAGTGGCTAAAGCGTATTTAGGATAATGTCTCATGAGGAGGTAGAGACACTCTAGACACACTCCTAAGTGACCTAAAGGCCCCTGCCATGTGCCACTTCTTAAAGGTCCTGCTACTTCACACTGCCCATGGAGACCAATGCTCACACATGAGTCCTTGAGGAGAGACGACATCTAAATCATAGCACCTTTCATCTCCTCCATTAGGATCAAAACCTTTCAAAGAATGAGTTAATCAGGGCTAACCCTTAGTGATATTCATCTCATTCTTAGTCTGCCCTATGTCCTTTGCAACTTTTTCAGATTCTGGCCTTCATCACTATGAAGATCCACTGGGAGACCATTGAGGCAAGTGGTTTCTGTGTGAAATATTTTCTTCTCATGTATTCGTCAAACCAAAGTTACTTCAGATCTTGAGATTTTCTTTTAAAAATTGGTATATGAGAGCTGTGGATTATGTTTGTTTTGTTTCTCAACATCCAGACAATTATACTCTGAAAAAGCTTATTTGACTAAAAAATGATTACTTTGAGTTAAATACATGTGTGTTCTTGTAAGTTGTGTGTGAGTGTGTGTGTGTGTGTGTGTGTGTGTGTGTGTGTGTGTGTGTAACACATAGGCATGTTTTAAATATTTACCAAAATATAATATGTGAGATGTTGTTTCAAACTGTTCATTCACATCTCTTAGCTGTGTAAGAGGATTAGAGAGAAGTGGGCTGTAGTCCTTTACACAGCATGAGGAACACTGATCAAATGAAGAAAACTGTAACTAGAGATGCAAAGTTCTAAGTTTATGAGCAGTTGGTTTATTGTATTTCTTATAGCCAAGAGTTTTATAGTTCAACAAAATATCAATAAGGAAACAAAATCAGAAGGGTATGAGATTTCATTGGCAGCCTAATTTCATTGTGTATTGAACTTTATTAAGTAATATTTTTGTTTGTTTTAAAAAGTAGTTATCTAAGGCAGATGTTGCAGATGCCTTAGATTTTATTTTTTATGTTCCATGTATTTTAGAGAAAAGAGACACAGAGAATAGTTTTTTTCATCATTTAATATGCCTACATATAAAGAAACTAACTACAATCATTGTTAAATTTGAATCTGCATTTATCAGGTTTCTCCCTTTAAGATAGCCTCAATGCGGTATCTTTTTAAAAGAAATTTCAATACAAACATGTCTTTTATGTAGTGTTTCCTAACTCTGCAGCTGACAGAGGATTAATATTGAGAATATACAAAAAACTAAAGAAAAGACAGAGTTAAGCAACCAAGTTATTCAAATACTTCTTTATGGTTCTCACTAAAACCTCATTCTATTTTCTAATGTTATTACTATTCTGTGGGTTACTACTGCTCCCTGTGAAGCAGGGAAGCTATCCACTTTTGATAAGATTGCTTATTAGTTCAAAATGTTATTTAGTTGTTGTGTTGGATTTCCAAGGTGTGTCTAATCATAATGTCATCCCAGAAACATAATTTTCTCTCCTCTCTCATTAGCTTTATTTTTATTGATTATTGTATCTACCTAAACATTTTACAAAACTTATATTTATTGTGTATACAGTGTTCTGCCTATATGTTCTGCAGGTCAGAAGAGGGCACCAGATCTCATTACAAATTGTTATGAGCCACCATAAGGCTGCTAGGAATTGAACTCAGAACCTCTAGAAGATCAGTCAGTGTTTTTAACTTCTGATCCATCTTTCCAGTCCTTACCTGAACTTCCAAACAATGTTGAACAACAATGGTGATGGGGAAAATTCATTTACTTTTGGTTTAGATGGCATTGCCTCCTGGGCCTCGCGGTGAAGCATGATGTTTGTTCCTCCTTTCACAAGGACTTCATCAGATTAAATGTGCAGTCTGTGATTCTGAGTGTTTCAGGGCATTTTCTTTCTTTATCAAATACTGTCTCATATACCAAGAGCAACACTCTTAGAAGTAATAGACTTATTGCCTTAACACATTATATTAATGAAGTTGCTAATAGTAATAATTATCTTCCAATGAGTATGGTTGAATAGTTCTTCCTATGTGGTGCTGAATGAAGGTTCATAGTCTTAGATTTTTCTACCTTTATTAATTTATTGGTTTTGTTTTTATTGACTTAGCTTATCGCCATCTTCATATGGAATATCACTTTGATATTCTCATTCGCAGCAAATAAACTTAAAGGTGTTACAGATTTCGACACGCAGCTTTACTGCTAGACTCTGGCCTAGGACAACACTTGATATCCAGTGAACACTTGAATTTGGTGACTTAAAAGAATATATTCAGTATTTTTCCAAGTTTCTATCAATGAGCACAACCTTCCCCTTATAAATATAGCCAGATTGCTTGGTGTGCATTTTATATACTTATCACAGAATGTCTTTTCCCTTTTTCTTTTTATTTAAAAAATTTCATACACTATATTTTGATTATGCTTTTCATCTCCCCCAACATCTCCCATTCCTCTCCACCCACCCAACTTCAGTTTCTTTCTCTCACACAGAATGTCTTAGTTCTTTACAGTCTGTGTATTGAACTGAATTTTCCTTTATGTATCCGTCATGATCTGTAGATTCTATTAGTAATGTTTTGTGAGGTGGAGTTCACCCATGACTGGGTATTTGAAGGCCAAAGGTTGGCATTGGGTGCCTTTCTTAATCTACTCTCTCCCTTTTTTTTTGATAGTTTCTCACTGAATCTCTAGTTCAACACTTTGGCTAGATCCCTGGGAATTCTCCTGTCTGTACAAATATTTTTGTTACAGACACATGCCATTGGGCCAGCTTGTCTGTGGGTGCTCGGGTCTTCACACTTATGAGGTAAGCACTTTACCATTGAGCCATTCCTTGGGAGCTAGAGAGATGGCTCAGCAGTTAAGAGCACTGACTACTCTTCCAGAGGACCTGGGTTCAATTCCCAGCACCCATATGGCAATTCACAACTGTCTGTAGTTCCAGTTCCAGGCAAATAAATAAAGAAAAAAGTTAAAAAAAAAAACAAAAAAACATTGGGCCATTCCTTAAACTTCCAGTGGTTCCTGAGGTAGAAGCAGTAGTATCTGGGAACTGAATGAAATAAAAATTATTGGCCTTACAAAGTCATATTGAATAGGAATCTCTGAGGGTAGGGTCAATAATTTGTTTTAAAATCTAACGAGGTTATCATCTCATATACTAAAGAACCACTGTTGTATGGTTTTATTTAGCAATACAGTGAGTGTTACTTCTTATGGTGATACATATTTAATAAAATTAATCTGAAATATCAAAAGAGAATCAAGCACAGAGCCAAGCCATAAAAGCCAGGCAGTGGTGATACATGCCATAAGCCCCTGCTCTTAGGAGGCAGAAGCAGGAGGATTTCTGTGAGTTAGAGGCCAGCGTGGTCTTCAAAGCAAGTTCCAGGACAGCCAGGACTATTACACAGAAAACCCTGCCTTGACAAAACAAAATAAAACAACAACAACAACAAAAATAGTCCTTACTATCAGAGGACAGCTTCCATCCACTGTCATATAAGAAGATGCAATTCTGTTAAAATCATTTCTGGAGCATCTAGTCCCATTTTTCTCTTCTAGCCCCTTGGTTCTACAAGTAGAGCTAATGTAGATTTCATACTGTGGTCTCTATGCATATGACCCCCTCATAGTGGTGCAGTACAACATCTACCATGCCATATTCATGGTTGATATATGAAAAGCAACAGATAATGTTATAGTAATCATGAAATTTTCATTCTATTTAGGAGGATTCATTAAACTGGCCAACAATGATGTACACAGTTTAAAGTGGGAGTATGTTGAAGAAACTAAACAGCCTGCAATACAGAGAAAAACACCTACCCTAGTCTTGATATTAGGATGAAGAAATCAGACTTGTCTGGAGTGGATCCTGAACTAATCCACCTTGGAACCTCTTGCCCTTTCTGGGGAAGGGATGGGAGGATCAGGGAGGGAGGCTGATGGCTGACCGGAAGTGGCTGGGACAGGGAAGGGACTTAGAACAAGGGATTACGTGGATAAAAGAGACTTTATTCTATAAAAATAAATAAATTTTAAAAATTAAAAAAAAATATAGAGAAAACATTTTCTATTCAAATCCTTTAAGTACACTCAGCCATGACCATTTTGAAACCTGCTAAGCAAGGAGAGACAACTTCTTGTCTCTTGACTTTTCCATTGCTGACACAAGACCCTGGGATATACCTGCTCTTTCTTATTCAGCACACACTTCAGAAAGCAAAACTACTCATGTGTGTGCTCCTGCCTCAAACCTTAGCTCACAGTCTACACACAGCAACTGCCTTGTTCTGATGAGGACACTCTCATTTTAGTCACATGTGTGCTTAAACAACTGTGACTACGTTGCTCAGAGGCATCATGAAGAATGATATGGGCAGGCTCTCCCAGACTCAGTAGTTGGCAATATCATGTGATTGCATACAAACAGTGTAAGACACGCTCACAGTGTATATTTGACAAGCAGCAGGTTCCTGTTTGTCAGTAGCTAAGGATAAAGCAGAACATGATATTTCATGAGCTGGATTGACTTGTTTCATTGTCCCCAGGAATTCATAACATTCATGTCAAGGAGATAAGCTCACACACCATTGAGCAGGGAAGATGTTCCTAGCGTAGAAGGGTGTCAGCATAGCATCGTACCTAAACTCTAAAAGAAAAAGGTCATAGTCCTGAAACTATGCCCTGAATAAAATGATCTCATTTTCTTCTTACTTCCCAATTTTCATTACATTGAACACTCTATAAGCAGAATTTAAAAACTTCGGGATTCTTTTACCCTGAACTGTTTTCTGTCAGATCAATGACAAGTCACATTAACAGTGGCATTTAATTCCATCAATATGTGACCAATTGTGCTGGGCTGTTTGGAAGTTGATCTCACTTAGTGGTCCAGTTGAGTCTGGTAGGCACCAAGTTTCCTTTTGGCATTGTGCAGTGATGATGCCCAGACCAGTGTGGACTTCCGCTGAACCTCTGCACACATGTGCTACTACAAAGATGACAAAGCCCAGCAAATGACCCAAAATACCTAAACTCTCTGGCTTTTTATTTACTCTTCTGATTCTTCTTGGGGGGGAGGGGAGCACTAAATTAAAAGTTAGACTAGGAATCAGGAAGTATTCAAATTAAGAAAGTGAAAATGAGAAAAAAAATATCCTATAGACCAGCTGGCCACACACACAAAAATTACTACTATACCAACGAATTTGAATTTAGACAGTTAGATGTGATGGTTTCTTGCTTTGGCAGCTCTATAGCCTGGTTAGTTCAACACTTTTTGATTTGGAAGTATAAGGACCTTATATCCCCACCCTCACATTTTTCTGTTTCTCTTTTTCCTTTGCTTCTAAAATGGCTGCTATAGGCAAGAAAGATGTTGCTTTCTTTCTTTCTTTGTCTGGCAGACGGTCCAAAGACAAAGACAAAATATTTTTGGTAATTTGCTGAATTAATAGTTTGCATCCTCCTGAATTAGTACATTTTCAAAACCAAATTTATGACATTTAAATGCCCATTCCACACTTAGGTTACCAACAAGAATGCTCTTTAAGAAAGAGATACCAGCTGTTTAGTGTGACCTTAGGTTTAGGGGTTCTGCTCCTCTTTCCTAACTGAGCTGCTCTTGCTAAGAGTGGTAGCCTTGGTCATTGCATGGTCAGAAAGAGTACTGCCCAGAGACAGCCCCAGCAGCAGCCATTCACTCCCAAAGTCGTCAGCCTCTGTGAGCCGTTACAGCACTCAGCTTATCAATTTACTTGCAAATGGCTCCCTGAAGTATTAACCCAGGTTAATTATTCGTCAAATATGATTATGCAATGGTAATGTAAAAAATCGGAAATGCAGGATGGAATTTTTCACTCCAGCGGTTTGGCGATTGTGGCAGCTGGTGGAAGAGCTGGAGTAATTACCAGGCCATTCCAGCTGGTGGATCAGCGCTCCGGTTCAGGAGGGAAAGGGGGAGAAAGGTAATAAAGGGCTGAAGGAGCTGGAGTAGGAGCCGTGCCAATCGACGTGGGGAAATTTTCACAGCTGCTGGTGGTGATAAATGAGAAACGGTGGCCCTACTTCTAATCAATACATGTAAATGCTACTCATTACAGCCTTTATACACACTTCTCAATTAGCCTTTCCTCCCACTGGTAACAAGGAATGTCATGCTTTCTGGACTGTGAAAGTGGTTCGGCTCTGGGTTCACCTGCAGCAGAGCAAGGCTGCTGGCTCCCGGCAGCAGGTGGGAGCCATTGCGAGGATTCCTGCTCAACATCTGACTAATCCCAAATGGCCCCTCTAGTTGAACGGGGTTGTTTTGGATACCACTTGTTCACTAGGGGAGACTTGCGTCACACCCACATCCTGTATAACATCTAAAAATTCAGGAGGGTTTTAGAACACTGTCTAGAAGAGTTGTAACCAAATATTCTCTTTCTGCTTAAAAATAACAAGCTTTTTTCTAAATTGATTTTCTAAGGAATAAACCCACGTACACTCGCGGAACTGAATATGTGTAAGTATGTGAAGGATTTCGTGACTTGGCATATGTAGCTTCTAATAATTTTTGTGCAGGGAGGTCAGAAACACTTTCAACAGAAAAACTCCAAGCCGTCCTGAGTTTAACTCGACCTGTTGGCTGTTCCATAAGTCTTTGCGGCGATGGCTCAGCTCCTTCCTTCTCCACTAAGAGGATCTCCCTCAGGCATAAGGTTATTTGATGGCTACATTAAAAATGAAACTTAAAAAAAAAAAGTGTCCTGTTCCACTGGCACAGAGTTTCCTGCCTCCCAGATGGAGGAAAGTGATTTGAATTGATAGCCTCTGCTTGTTTTTACTCATTAAATATAAAATACATTTTTACCACAGTTAAAGAAAATTCTATAGGAAAATCTATCAAGACACTCTAACACACACACACAAACATACACACACACACTCCTTGTAAAAATAATATTCTACTTAATTCAGTGCTATACAAATACTTTTTAATAATTATAATAATACCTTTGAAAGTTGAAATTGTTGCATAAAGAAAGCTAAATCTCCTCAATTTGTGTTAAAAGAAATATATGATGGTCCATATGTTTGAATAGTTATCGTCATGTCTGTCTGTCTTTCACTTTTGTTAGTCTTAGGCACATGGAGTTATGCTGTTAGTTTGTGAATAAATAATATTTTGATTGCCGAACAACTATTAAATACCAGAGAATGACCATTACTTCAGAACCAAATTTTATAAATCCACTATGTGTTAAGGAGAGGATACAAGTTTGCTATGGGGGCTAAGTGGGTAAACAAAGGCTTCTTTAAAGAATAATTTATGTTAAAATCAAATTTCAATTTCAGGTGAGGGAAACTTTACAGAGGATCACTGTGTTCTAAGGACATTTGTACACACGGCAGAAAGCAAGCAAGATATGCCCAGTTACTACTCTCCTGGTTTCCTTGGGATCATCTCAGCATCTTTCTCAGTGAGAAGATGAGAGTCTCACCCCTACAAAACTGAGAAATCAATACCAAATACAACTCCACCACGCTAAGAAATGCCCCAGCAGCAAAATAAGGTGATTCACCCTGGAATATTTGATGCCTTTTGGTCACTTTGAACACCAGAGAGGCAAGCATGTCTTTTCAGATATGTTTATTCTCACTATGGTATTCCAAAAGCAATATCTACTCTTATCCTGATCCTGGATTTCTAACTGAATTCCGACAGTCTTTTACTAAATAAGGATGTGAGAAAGAGATTTGTTCTTGAAGTCCAATCTACTTGTCCAGAATTTCAGTTGAATTTCCTTTCAAAGGTAAATGTATTTTGTTCAGT
Organism: Sigmodon hispidus; assembly: GCA_004025045.1. Taxonomy (NCBI): domain Eukaryota; kingdom Metazoa; phylum Chordata; class Mammalia; order Rodentia; family Cricetidae; genus Sigmodon; species Sigmodon hispidus. Next base: position 12,820 of record PVIH01015504.1, on the reverse strand, counting down.
CTAAAGAAACCTTAAACCAGAGGGCAGGAATAACTTGTGATTCTAATAGGAGATAAGAAATGGCTTATATCTAGCTGCTGGGTTGCTTGAGAATACATGGTGATTACAGATTTAAGCATTGGGATATCTTTGATTTTATTTGTTGTTTCCAACAAGACACATTTAGAATGAGAATAAAATACCACCAATCCTGTGTACACTTCACACTTATTATAATCATGGTCTTGTATTAAGATATATAGTTGACTAGAGTTGTTTATGCACATTAACCCTAAACATTCAGTCTGTATGTAAAAATATTTCTCAATGCTCACCATTAAACAAATATATGCATCCAGTGTAGCCCATTTATACATAATAATCTAGGTGACCCAATACAAAGAATGTTCAGATTCACTGCATAGACTCCATACCAGTCCTATGTGCAATTCATGTCTGTCCCTGTATTTAAGAGATAGCTGTTCATGAGTTTTCTGGTTAACACAGAATTGTTACAAAGGGATTCATAAATGTTATTTTGCCTCATGTTTTACTTCTGGAAAGATGATATGGCTGAAAAAGAAATCTACAAAAGACATTAAAATATAAACTCACATAAATGGCCTGAACTGATTCTTCTGTGTAGGACACCCAGATACCCTCATTGCCTTGGGTCTTTTGCTATCTTCTAGCCTGAATGTAGTCAGTTCAGACAAGAAGAATTAAAGGCATGTTATCAGGCTGAAGCTTGTAGGAATTTATTTTTTGTCCTGGAGATTTGGGAGGGGGCGCTACCTGACATAGCTCTTCCCCAGGTGTTCCTGTGACTTTGTTTCTCCTTTCAGTCACATCTCAGTTCTGTGCCCTTATAAGAAATAGCTTCACATAAAACAACAGGGAACACTCACTGCTTTTCAAGGTTTTGTAGTTTTTTAAGCCCGGTGTCTTCCCTTCCCTTCCCTTCCTCAGTAGGTTGGCTCCATCACTTCTATATCCTGGTCCTATACCTCATTGCAGCTTCTAGAACACAGCACACCCTGTCTAGCACTGAATGAATGAATGAATGCTGCTTACCTGACACAAGGTACTATCAAGGTTGGCTTGCTTTACACAGGCATGGGCTACATGCTTAGAATTCCAATACTTAGGAAGTGGAGGCCAGAGAATCAGGAGTTCTAGGTCATCCTTGCCCATGTAACTAGTTGGAGGTCAGCCTGGCATACATAAGGCTGTCTCAATGAATTAAAAACAAAACACTAAAAATGTATAAAGTGACCAACTTTTTAGGAAGGGAATCTAACCTCTAATCAGTCTTTGGGCCTGTGCAGTACTGCACTGTCTCCTATAGGAGTCACTGGCCACTTGTGGTCACTGGCCACTGAAAGTGGACAGGTGCAACTGAGATGTACTATCAGCATGAACTACATGCAGGTACAAATGCCATACAGGAGCAAAAAATGAAAACTATATAAAGTATCTCATAAATTGTTTAGAATTTGGGAGAGTGGGAGATGACTCAGTGGTAAGAACACTTATTGTTTCTTGCAGAGGACCCAGGTTTAATTCCCAGAACCTTCATGGTTTCTTTTTTTATTTATTTTTATAGAATGAAGTCTTTTTTTTAAAAAAAAAAATACATGTATCCCCTTGTTCCAACTCTCTTCCCCATCCCGATCCCTCCCAGTCAGTCTTCAGCCTCCCTGCTCCCCATCCCTCCATCCCCTCGCCAGAAAGGGCAAGAGGTCCCGAGGTAGATTAGCTCAGCATCTACTCCAGGCAAGTCTGATTTCCTCTTACTAATATCCAGACTGGGTTAGGTGTTCCTTTGAAGGGAATGGGCTCCAAGGTGCCAGTCCATGCACAGAAAAACAGTCTGAACACCCCCCTTGAGCCTCCACATACTGCCCATGTCAGTGGACAGTTGCCTATCCTTGTAGGGTCTAGTTCCTTTTCCAGAAGGTTCCCAGGTGGCTGTTCTTGATTCAGTGAGCTCCCCAGAGCTCCAGCCAGCCATAACTGTAGAATTTTCATCATAGTCTCTATCCCCTTGCTCATATAGAGTCTCCTCCCCAACTATCAGCTGGACCAGGGACTCAGCCCAGTGCTCAGCCATGTATCCCTGCTTTTTCCTCTATTCATTGTTGGATGTAAGTTCTGTGATGGCACTTGGACTAGTTATTCATTACAACTCTCTGTAACTCCAGTTCCAGGGGCTCTGATGCCAGCTTCCATTTCCATAGGAACCAGGAGTGCATGTGGTACACAGACTCTGAGGCCAGCTTCTGTTTCCATAGGAACCAGGAGTGCATGTGGTACACAGACTTAGATGCAGACAAAATAATCATGCACATAGAATGAAATAAATAAATCTAAAATATTTTAAAGAAATTTAAAATTTTAATCTCAGTAATTTAATTTGTATGTTGAAATAGTATTTTACACATGAGGCTAAATGAAATTTAAATTTAGTTTATCTGACTTTTTACTTTTATAATGTTGTTACTAGAAAACTTAAGGTTACTCACGCAAGTTGATTGGAACAGTGAATAGTGATGACCAGCAGCACATCGCACCTATTCTCCAGTGGTTAACATCTTAACCTACTTACACATACTCAATAACAACACATACCTTGAAGATAAACATATGTTGGAATAGATTATAAATATCTAGGGATACCATTGTATGTATTTACTAGAGATTATACATGCATTTGGTTCTGGCTTTCTTGTGTGCAGCATTAGAGAGTATTAGCTGTCAGGAAAAGAACTCTGAATCACCAATAGGTAGAAAACTCAGCTATCATTGAACTGTTGACTGCAATATGATTAGAAAAACCCTTGAACCAGATATGATCATTTTTACTTCAAAATCTACACTAAGTTTGGGAAAATCCCAATGCAGTTCCTACAGTCCCAATGCAGTTCCTACAGTCTTTTCTACAAATAGAAAAGATTAGAGGACATACTTAACTAGCATAGACTGACAAGACGTCTTCCTCAGTGAGCGAGTCCTCACGGACAAATACAACAAACAGAAGACTGTGAGCAACCCAACACAATATCCATCCAGATCCAGATCCATAGCTTACATCTGACATCACCTTCTCACAGTTGAACCTTTTGAGAAGTCTGCCTGTCCTCTCCCTGGTGACTTCATTCCAAGTTCTCCAGTTTGTGAATCCCAAGGGATACAGCATGTGCTTTTCTTTGCTTTCCCCTGATTCATTTGGATGTAATATGTGCACAGAAGCCCATATTACTGGAGAACTTATATCTTAGCCAGTGAATTGTCATCACAATAAAAGCTAGTCTCCACATTCAGATAAAGATGTATGTCTTTGCTGTCTCATGTAAGAGCTGATAATGAGCCAGACTGGAATGGAAGCTGTCACTTTGCATTGAATCAGAGCAACCTGAACAATGTAAAGAAATTAAAAGCTCCTGGTGGCAGAGGATCCCATTTCAGTCATCAGCTGTGACAGGCACAGGCACCATTCAGGAGGCTAGAACCAGGGGAAGCTTGGTCCTCAGGGGATTTCTAACTAATATTGCTTTATGCCCCACTTCTTTCTAATGTACACCAAAAACAAATGAATTGCTACTTTTTATTTTTGTTATTATTTAGGCTATTACTGTGGATGAAGAGGTATTGAGGTGGGAGTTGAGGAAAGAGAAATATCATGAAGAAGAAAGACCAAATGCATTAATCTAGCCACCAAGAGAAAGCAATAACAAATGTATATGCAAAAGTACATTTGTGTCTTAATGTGAGAAAAATGATAATCAACACAAAATGTAATTTTCTTATCTTCCTCCTTCCCTCTGTTTCCTCCCTCCCTCTCTCTCTGTCTCAGGCCTGCTGAAAATGAATGAGACTAGCAAACCCAAGACTGATTTTTATTTCTTATTTCAGGCTCAGAAATATGAAAAAAATGTAATATATTTTTTAACAGAAAGTCACAGAATATATGCTTCAATCTTAGAGATTCAAAAAAAAAAAAAAAAAGGCAACGAATCAGGCAGAAGGACAGAAGGTTACAGATTAGTCCTGGTCATTGCTCAAAGAGTGTGGGTTATAAATAATAAAGGAGGAATGGGTGAAGGACACTAAAATATAACTGGGGCCCACAATGGAATAATCAAAGCAGAGAATCTAATTTCAGTTTTAAAATACCAGCCCGCATTGACTTCCCACTACAGGAATCTTCCTGCTAACACCACCAAAGACACCAGCAGGCCTTTTTCACATATACATGCTTTCAAGTTTCCAGATGGATACAGGATGATGTGTGACTTCACACCTAACATTGTGGTAGTTCGTTTCATTTGTAGAGAAAATAATAATGTTTGTACCATCAACTAGTGGGAAGGATGGATAAGATTACAGAGGGAATTTTTATATCAAAGCTCAGGAGCTATAATGTAGTATAGAACATAGTACATAGATATGTTAGGAAACTATCTAACATTAAAAGTCTTGTATATACTTTGGTCCAGTTTTTCAGATTATCTATAGAGGACATGAACTTTTCATTCTGCTATACACAAGGAGCACACATAAAGACAGCATAAAGCCAGAAAATGTATAACCTAGTGGAAAAGCAAAAAATCATGCCTTCACTAACTGTCTCAAGCAAACATGAGCCATTCCAGCCTCAGAAGCACACTCTGTTATAAGTTATAAGAGGAACACTGTCAGATGCTCCTCTTCAGAAAAGTCCGAGTCACACTATGTGCATCTGCCAAACACTTATGATTGTTCTGCTTGTGGCAGGGGGTTCTAGTTTTATCATTGTGACTGTCACTTATGTCTAAATCAGCTTCTATGAAATAGAACTCAGTGTGAGGCCTTGGCAAGCTAAGAGCCCCAGAAGGAAAAGAGTATCTGAGAAATTAACGTCTGTAATATGTCTACTATGCCGTGATTGTCATCTCAGTGACAATAGCTATAATGACAACAGCAAGAATGCTCATTGTCTGGAAAGCTGTACTTGTTCCTTTCAAAATACAACTGTCTATTTCATAAGAGAACAGTTACTTATCTTTTGTGTGGCACAACTTAACTTTTGACAAAGCAAAGACAAATAGAAGTTTTGTGTCAGGTTGAATTTTGAAACAAAATAATTAGAAATTGAAGTGGTCATTTCAACTGTCCTTGACCTCCAAAGTGGTCCTTCCAGACCTCCTTGTGGACATGTTAAGTCATTCATTTGGATCTTGCCTACCATGGGTAAGTGGAAAGGAGTGTATATTCTCTGTGAAGGTATTAAATTAGAGAGGAATGTAGGCTGAAGCATTGTGGGTGCTCACATACATTTCTTTCCCCTATATAGAAATATATTTCAAAACTAGTTACTTGATTTTTCTTCTTGACATACATGAGGCTGCTGAAATGTCAGTGTGTAGAACTGTAAATAAAAGAATAAAAAATACAACAAAGGTCATGACGATCAAGAGAAGCTAAGAACTCTTTCTCCAGCAACCTGAGGCACCATTGCTCAAAGGTAGTACAGTGAGAACAGACAGGTGCTGAGAATGAGCAAGAGGAATAGAAATGGCCTAATGATTTTTGAAATCTTGCCTGAGTCATAAAGGACAGTGGCCAGAGCTCCACACTCATTCTGAACATACCCTGAGATATCAGACAATTGATTTTCTAAAATCTAAAAAGAGAACCATACATACCAGAAAGGATAATCCCTAAGACTAGTGAAAGCATCACTTACACAAGGATCCAATTAAACAAGCAATTTCATACTGCCTTTTATACCCTTGACGTTGTGGTGAGCTTAGGTTTAGGTTTTATATTCTCATAGCTCTCTGGGATAACAACTAACTCCCTAAGGGATAAGGAACATGTATTCATTCCATACACAGAAAAATGATAAATAGAAAAATGACTAAAACAGAGACAAACATGTCAGATATTACAGCCCAATGAAAAACTGGCTTTGATGGCCAAAATAATTACTTTGTATCACTTAAGCACTAATTAAGGAATTGCTATTTTTGTTATCATGACAGCTGGTTTGTACACCAGCCTTAATCTGCTCAATATATTTGGGCCAATATCTATATACAGGAAAATGAGGCTCAGAGAGGTTAAGTGACTTGCTTACATCACACAGCTTTAGTTGATAGAATGGCTAGATGAGTTTGGCTTCTGGTTGACCCATAATCAGCAGGCACGTTGGGATGGAAACAGTTGAGCACTATAAGAAGAAAATATTCCTGCTTGCTAAGGTTCTTCCTCCTGGAAATTACATATATTCTCAAGCTCTCTTCAAAGGAAGTTTATGTACTTCTAAATGATGAGGTTGGCCCTTGTGATGTGACCTGTCCACTCACACACAGTGCACTCTGCACTCTGGGTCAATCCTCATGTGCGGATCATGTAAACGTCACAGATCAATCCCGCTGCAAACATTCTAGGAACATCCACTCCTTGAAGGTTGATCGCAGCACAGTTTTAAGAAATACTGAATATTTATGGGAAATATGAAAACATGTTTTATAAAACAGTTATTTGTCAAAAGGATTCAGTGATAAGATTAAGATTACATCATAATCAGTTATGAAAATGAAAAGGAATCAGATCCCTCTCCTGGGCATATCATCAGTGATCAGCACATTAGCTGCTTGTTACACACTCATATCTGCTTTAACTGACCTTCCTCATGGATGGAAATGCACATTTCTGAGGAAAGACAGGCTACTCAAATGCGTATATTACATGAGAAAACAGCAAATGTATCATGTGCTTATTCTAGAGTAATGAATAGGGAAGAATAAGAAGTATGTATTTTGTGAGAAAACTATTGATGGATCTTTTCTAGCCAGACGGAAAAATTATTTGTAAACTGCTATTCTTAAATGTACCACTTAGCAAAGAGTTCTGGTGACAGAACATTCTGGATGCCAAAAAGCTGAAAGTAAAAGCCAACACCGGAGTGCATGTGTGGTTTTGCTTTTGCAGTGAGCTGGGGGAAGGGTATAGATATAGGTGTCTGAAAGACATATAACAGATGAGAAGATTGTGGGTCCTGAAGTATTGGCACTTTGCCAATGGTATGACTGGATACAAAGCTGGAGGGCTAGGTCATGCCTAGGTCAAGATCTTAATATGACAGTCTGCCTTTTAACCTTTCTATTAACAGCAGTCCGCCTTCCTCCTTCTCTCCACCCCTTTGCTTCCTTCCTCTTTTCAACAATATGTAGCTAAAACAGCAGTTTTATACAACAGTATCTGCCCTTACATATTATACATGCTGACATTTCTTCTCTGTGGTCATAATAAAAAGTAATGTTGAAAGATCAAAGTTCTAGCGAGGTAGCAGAACAAAATCGTGTAAACTATCTGGAAAGTCTGTCATGGCACCAAACCTGCTGCTTCAATCATTTCTCAAACCCTTGCCATTTCCCCAGTCCTGGCCCTCCTGGAGCCTTTGGGAAACAGAAGTTTGAAAGGGTAGTGTTTCAAGTAAGAAAGCATTGGAGAGCATTGTAGTATTATTTTTCAATAAAGAATGCAGTTCTCCATTCCACAGTATTCTGAAATGATCTACAGTTTTTTTCAATAAAAAATTGATGTTATTAACCTACAATATTAATTTTGTATCTTTAAGGAGAAATTAACATTTAAAAATGAAACAGAGAAAAAATGAATATAAATATTTTCAATATGAAGATGGTCTTTGCTGCATTTTCAATGAGTTATGGTTTTCTTTGAATCTGTTTCTACCATGCGATAGCTGTGAAAAGGTAATCAGTTTCATCACTCAACAATGAATATTCCCAGAAATACAATCTGCATAATATTGTATTGATTATGATTCAAAATATGAATTTTCACAAGAGGCTGACTTTATTGCAGTGGTGTGTCCTGTCCCAGCTGTGACTATTTTAACTACATGAGGTAGTGTGCTAAGATGCATTAGATTTGGGTATGATACTGAATTTGTTTGATATCATGTAATATCGTGCTCATGGGGTTGATGAGATGTCTGAAGCAACAACTACCAAACTGGCCCCATGAAGTGATGGCTGTAGTTTCTTCCTGCCCCAAGGCATCTCATGCTGCTTGAGTTTTATTCATATCATTTCAAACAGTGTCAACTGAAAGCCTGACCTCTACCTCCAAGAACTTCCGTGTACCATCATGCCTGTCTCCTTTTTCAAGTGCAAGTCCTTGTTTGAGACACACTACTTTATATGTGAATGGCTTACAGAATATATTTTTAACTTGTAAAAACTGTGGCATAAACAAAGTCATCACTGGTTTATTTTGATTATTATATAAATAATTTTAGGTCAAGTTTAAAAATTTTATTTATCTCGTTTACCAACAACACAATAGCACACTGATTAAAGTTGGCTGGCACTAAGATGCATGAGGAAATAATATATTTCTCCCTCTCTCCTTTCTTATGAGTTTACTTGCTAGTCTACATTTCTATAATGCTTATATAGTTATCATACACATGTCTTAAAATTGAAACTTACATGCAATGATTATTTTTGACTTATTTTTAAACTTTTGTCATTAATAATTATCTGCTCTACCTAGCAAATGTCACAGTTTGGTGGGTGGGTCTCATCTTGCTGAATTCTCCAGTCTGCAGCAAGGACTCACTCACTGTCTGTGCTTGGCCAAGACACTTGCTTTCCCCTCCTCCCGAAGTCTGGTAACTGTGTTTGAGGTCATCCCTTCTATGTGGCTCATCTTTGTAGGTTTGTGCTCTTTACACTTCTGTGTGGGTATGTACACTGGGGGTCGGGAGGAAGTGGAAAGAACTGCCTCATCACCTGGTTTATCTGTGCAGGGGTTTTAGTTTTTGATAATTTGTCCTTCATCCGCCCCCTCTCCTTCCTTTCACTAACCGCAGATGGGATCGACGTGGGAACTGGGTTTCTGGAGGAAGAAGACATGTAACTCAAGCTTCTCACCCTCCAGTCCCTTTCTTTGCTCCACACCTCAAGTCCAAGATTCCTTGCAGCCATGTGGAAGATTTATTAGCATAATGATTTACTATATAACAAGTAAAGCAATAATTCATCTGCTATTAAATAATTTTCTGGGTATAACACTGCTGAATTCTCTCGAAATATATCTCTTTCAAAATGTGCAAAATTGACATTCGCCTGAATGCATGGATCTCATGGCTATAATTCACTTACAAATAGGAGTTCTCTTAGGCTCACCATACAAAGAAGGTGTCTGTTACACAACATTACTTCAGAAAAATCAGCATGGGTTTTTAATTTTTTCCTGTGCTTTTTGCAATAGCTGTGTGATATACTGTGTGAGATTCTCAATAGCTGTGTGATATACTATGTGAGATTCTTAATAGCTGTGTGATATACTATGTGAGGTTCTATTCCTAGTTCTATATTTTCTTCCCTTAAGAGTTTCTTTCCTTGATATGCAATCATGTTGTTTACAGAAAAACATTGCAACTTAATTAAGAAAATTTAAAGGTTTCTCTCCAAGGGAGGGAAAACATCAGGATAAATGACACTGGACAGAAAAGAGAACAATGTCACAGAGAAGGGGAAGGAGGATGGCAGAAGCCTGGAAGTCATCAGACTGCCAAGGAGAAAGGCTACATGGCCAGGAGACGGCCACGAAGATGAGGGCCTTGGGGGTAGAGACACCTGATTTTAAATCTGTTCTCCATGATTGCAGTACTGCTTTAGACAGTCACCTGAACAGCATGGACTGGAAAATTTCAATGACATCACACATCAAAAGTTCTTAGCTCGGTTTACTTGAGGAAACACATTCTCGGTAAATGGCAGTTAATAATGACAGGGCACATGATGAAGTAACTTCTTTCCCAGTTCTCCTCACAGCTGGCCTGAGTGCACAAGTCTAAAATGGCAATAGATGGGACAGTGAAAAGCTTGTCTCATCTCACTGATAGAGAACAAGTATGTACGCAAAGTTGAAGTGACAGGTAATTAAACGAATGATTTCACAATCCAGGTATAAATAGCTATTCTCAGAGCTACATATCTATATGTAAGGATAAAGGGTTTTTTGTCTTAAATCTCATTTTATTTTTTCCCAGTATTATAATTCTTTTTTTTAATGGCAGCATCCAACCAGGCATGGCGGAGAATGCCTATACCCTTTAGCCCACATGTCCAGGAGGCTGAAAGGAGGGCAACAAATATGAAGTCAGCCTGGACTATATATTGGGATTATATACAAAATAACAGATAAATAAATCTAAATTAAACACAAAACACCAGACCTTTATCATCAGCCTTGAGTTGATTGAGTTCTTTCTTCCTCCCCACTAAACAGGACACCAGCCCAAGTCTAAGGTTCCTGTGTTTTCCTCTTAGGAGACAAAGAAAAGTTTCTTCTGTCATTTCTAAGTTTCCATGGAACCCAAGAATATTTGGCAAATGCTGGCTTTTAAAGCTGTGAGGAAGTTCTCTGTGGAAGGCAGAGGACAGGGAACAGGAGCAGGAAGAGACACTGGACTAAGCCTCTTGTTTGAACAAACCTACATATAAGGGGTGGAGGAGTTAGGTGAAAAGTCAGTGCTGGGTGCTCCTAAAGAAGGCTTGGGGGTGGCGATCTTACCGTGAGGGGAATACTTGTCAGTCTGTCAAGATGAGGTTGTCAGCACGCTTTCTGTCACTCACAGGCAAAACCTTAGAGGACAGAGGGACAATGGGGAGGTCCAGGAGGCTCTAGCCAGGCCTGGATCTCTTCAGTCACTTAGTTATCTGCCTAAGAACCAGTTCTGTCTCACAGTTCTGCTCTGCAAATGAAGAGCAAGACTTGCCTTCCAACCTGCTGGTGTTGGAAGCATGGTTGGTTCTGCCTTTCACAGCGGGGAGCTCAATTGCGAGTTGTGTATAACTGCTAATGTCTATTTTACCTACCCAAACCATTGCATTTTCATTCATGAAAGGACAATAGGCAAATAATGCAAACACACATAATCCACCAGGCAGCCTCTCCCTCTGTGTGTGTGTGTTCCTATTGTATATGTGGGTAGTCCACCTTTATAGCCAGCTTTTATGAATGTACAATTCTTATTTGGCAAAGGCATATTTAATAATTTCTTTAATGACTTTAGCAGGAAAATATAACATAAAATATACAGATCCATCTGTGTCTGTGTAAAATGAATCTAATGGCAGGACCAAAAGGGGCTTAAGGCGTCGATGGAGAGTCATAGAGTAAATGGATGATAGCGGAATGAGGGACCCTGGAAGGTGACAGACAGGGTCAAGGGAAGGAGTGAGAAGAGACCAACAAAACAAAGCGTGTGTGTGAGAATATAGTGAAGCATTATTTTGCGTACTAATTCTTCAAATGCATATTATCAGATAAAATATCATTAAACATTAAAAGAAAATCTTTCTTTGAACTAAGGTTTAACCACCTCCCTTCTATGATATAAATGCTGTAATTCATCACCTTGCCAGTAACAATATCTGAAATAAAATCCCTTCTCTGTAATCCCACAAAAGTCAAGTCTATCTCTTTTTCCAAGAGGAAAAAAAAAAATCTCCATCTTTTATATTAACTTGAGGTGATGATTTCCATGTGAATGATATTGTTTATCTGTTCTTTCCCCGCATTTGACCTCATTTCTTTAAGAAATGTGGAATATTGCTTGGGGCTTTTCAAATGCAGGAGGCTAGAAGAATAATCTCCACCTAAAGAGGTTTTAAAACTCACCTATCCACTGACCCATGAAGGGTAAACTCTAAATTCCTAGAGCCAAATATGCATTCTAACCCCCAAAGAAGAGACAAATGGGCTTGCCTCCTATTTACATTATTCTAAGAGGGGAGATTTTTGCCATTTTCAGAGGTGATAATCATGACCACTGTCACCATCACCTGACTGTTAACAGTGACAGAAATGACAAAGTAATTTGTATTTACCCATAAGCCTCCTGGGTAGAATTTATTTTATGTGTACACTCTAGCTCACTTTCCACAGTACTCCATGTCCAAAGTCAGCATATGCACACCCGTGCGTTCATGGCTTTCTCTTTTCTCTCCCTCTCTTCTCTCTTCTTTCTTTTTTCTTCTTTTCTTTGCCCGCCCTTCCTCCACCTCTCCCTTCCTTTTTCTTCCTTTCCCTTTGTAAACTTTATAGCTAGAGCCCTGAGAAACTTTATTTTTTTTTTCACTCCTTACCAAGGGTCATCTCACTATGGTGTTCAGGCTCTCCTGTAACTGGTTATATAAGTCACACTCTTCAAACTCATAATCTTCCTGTCTGTGCCTCCCTAGTGCTGGGATTACAATCATGCTCCTCTATGCCTAGATATATGCCACTTTGTAAGAGACATATCATGAATCTGTATCTTAAATGTGTTCTTGGCTTGTTGGCTGTGGTGGCATTGACAGAGGTATAGCCACAAAATTCATCTAAGTTTGAGGCTAGTGTATCTACCAGGGACTTCAAGGTCAGCTAAGCAAAACAGTGAGATGTAGTTTCATTAAAGAAATATATCAAAGCAGCAATATCAAAAAAGTAAGCTTAGACCTAGTCAGAGAGGTTTCCTGGATTTTTTTTTTCTCAGTATTGGCAATGTCTGTATGCTCTTTCTCCATCTACTCTTACCTTCAGCCAGCACTAATGACCAACTGCAGTACAGCACACAAGAAAGAAGTGTGCTCTAGGGACACTGTATGATAAGCAACTCCACATGCTTCACATATTGTTTGGGTCGAGGCTGGATTTGAAAGTGAGGGACTTTCTTGGTTTACAGATGTCAGAGTTGAGCTATCTCTGTTGAGGCACAGTCCCTGAGAGAGAGACAGAGGAAGGAAGGGAGAGAGAGAGGGAAAGAGGGAGGGGG
>PVIH01015503.1:10159-49472 GCA_004025045.1 Sigmodon hispidus | reverse complement strand
TGGATGGTTGACAAATGTTGTTACCCAAAAATTTGGGATTTTGGCGATCAATTCTGACCTCTTCTGAAAAAATGGTTGGCGGAGTTTGTTATATTTTTGTTCTACTTTCAAAATTTCCTCACTGGCTTGTTCATTAAGTCTGTCTATTTCATTTTGTACTTCATCAATGTGTTCAATTGCTTCTTGCTGTTCTTTTTCTGAGGTCTCGTCGGCCCCGTCGTGGTTGGAGTTGAGCTCCTTTTTACTGGCTTTTGCCGTCGGCGCCGACATGGTGCCCTCCGCGGTCGGGGCGGGGAGCGGGGAGGGGGAGCGAAGGGACGGCCAAGGGGGCGGCCAGCGGCTTCCCCTCACGCCACACGCGCGGCGCCCGCTCGCTCCGGCCGCCTCCTCCCGGAGCTCACTTGCTCGCCCTCCCCCTGGCTGCCTGGCGCTGCCCGCGGGGCCTGACGCCGAGGCAGGCCCGGGCGCGTTGTGGCGGGCCCCCGGCCGGGGCTCTCGCTGAACGCGGGGAGGCGGCTGGGCTGGACTCTTCGACTCGCGCCCCGCGCTCCGGCTCGCTTCTCGATTGCCCTGAGCCGCCTCCTCCTCCTCCTCCTCCACCACCTCCTCCTCCTCCGGAGAGGGACAGTCGGCAGAGCCCTGATTTGCTTTTAAACCTGAAAGCAAACATTACTAAATAGTATGTCCAATACTCACAAGTTAATAATATGGTCACCTATGAAGGGAACAGTCACAGTGGGACTTTATATAATATTTATTAAGCTACTAATAATTTTTAACCATGCGACTATAAACATATTACCATAAAATGTACATATATGTACATACACAGTTCATACACACACACACACACACACACACACACACACACACATATATGTGAGAGCGTAGGTATAGGCTTCAAAGTAAAGGAAATACAGATTCTAGCTTCCAGTCTCATAATTTAGTGATAGATTAAAGAGTCTAAATTCTTTGGGCCTAGGTTTCTTTTGTCTGTAAAATAGTTACAAGATCTTCCTTGAGAGGCTGGAGAGATGGCTTAGTGGTTAAGAGTGCACATCGCTCTTGCAGAGGACCAGAGTTTGGTTCCAGTCCAACAGGTGTGTCAGGTTGCTCACAACCATCTCTAACTCCAGCTCAGGGAACCCACACCCTCTTCCGGCCTCTTCTTCTGATGTGCCCAGAGTCCAGACCCACCCAAAAGACCATCGAGAGACTGGTCCAATGGAAGACTCTCTTTATTAACAAACTAGCTTAGGTCATTCTGTTCTATGTGGTAGCAGAGTAGGAGCGACCCTGTGCAACACAAGGCAAGAGGTTTTTATTGTGGAGGGGACTCTAGGGTCTTCAGTGGTGAGGAGTTACAGGTCTGGGATTGGCCCAAGCTTGAGTTAGGGGTACCTGTTAATAATTCATTGGCTGCTTTAAATTCTAGGGATGTTTCAACATTAGCAGTGGTCATTTAGGTTTACCTGTACCTGGAAACTATCTGTTTAATTGTAAATGTCCCTTTTCCAGAAAGGGAATGTTTGGAATGCTAGGTATTTCCCCTTAGGTGCTGGCTCCTCCCTGGATGGTGTGTCCACTCATTGGCCCTTCCTGGAACCACAAATGCCAACAAGGGCCCGTGGGTCAGTCTGACAACATGCTCTGGGTTCCACAGTGACTTCTGTGGGTACAAGCAAACATGCTCACATATCTACACACATATACACCACACACACAGAATAATACTGGCTTTCTAAAAAGGGATCTTCCTTGCAAATTTCATGAAATAACAAGCGAATTTGCATTGACTTATTGCCTAACATAGTCAACACACAGTTCATTTAAGAAAAAAAAAAAAAAAAATCCAGGTCTCCTCTATTCTAGCCACATCTGTAAGGACCTGGATTCATTCTCATGTTGATACCTGGGGGCAGGGCCCAGGTCTGCGAGTGAACACAGCAGCCAATGGATTCAAAAGTTGGATTTGTGCAATCCTGGAATGCCAAGGTTTGTTGCATCTTTCTTACATATATTTTGTTTTAAAGACACCCCCCCCCCCCCGTGGTCCTTAGCCTTTCTGCTGTGCTGGAATTAGGCTATTGATGCAGGTTCAACGTAATCTGTATGTAACCTGTATGCAACAATAAAATTCTTACTCTTTACGCGTGTCCAGCCTCCCTGGTGGTGATCATGGAAATGTTCTACAAGTGACTTGTACTCCAAGCATGCCATATATGTTTTGGGATTATTATTATTATTATTTGGAGACAGGGTTTCACTGTGTATCCCTGACTGGTCTGGAACTTTCTATGTAAGCCAGACTGGCCTTGAACGCACAGAGATCACTTGCCTCTACATATTTTAAATCCTAATTGCTGTAGTTGATGTCTTCCTCTCTTGGTATCTTGTTTTCTCAAACAGTAGAGTTTACTCTGGGGTTTTAACCAGATATTTCCTCCTCATTCCATCTCTCCTCTCATTTGCTGGCTTACCCATAATCCAACAGCCAGGACAAAGAGGAAGTACATAACCAGGACAGCAATGTCCCCAGGCTCCAGGCTCTTCTGGGGGAAAGCCTCCAGGGCATCAGACTGTGGAGACAGAGGGCCGATTGCGACACTCTCCATGGTGCTGAATGAACTTCCCAGTCCTGGGGAGATCAAAGCAATGTTAGATTCCAGATCCTAAAGCCCCTTTCCTCACTCTCTCTGTGGCTTCCCCCACATGCAGCAGCAGCAGCCCGAGCAACAAAGACATACCTGGATGGAGGTGTGATGGAGACAGCTTCAGGAAGTCAGGTCCAATCCTCTGACCAAGAACATCTAACCACCTTTCTACTCAACCTTTGGCCCACCCAGGAAATACACAAAAGGCACTCACACAACTGCAATTGATTGTTCGGGTTTTTGTTTGTTTGTTGTTTTTTTTTAAACTTTATTTATTTATTTGCCTTGGTGTTTGCCTGGAACTGGAACTACAGACAATTGTTAGCTGCCATGTGGGTGCTGGGAATCGAACCCGGGTCCTCTGGAAGAGCAGACGGTGCTCTTAACCACTGAGCCATCTCTCCAGCCCCTGTTTGTTTGTTTTTGTTCTGTTTATTTAATATGTATACAGTGTTCTGCCTGCTGTATGCCTACAGGCCAGAAGAGGGCACTACATCTCATTACAGATGGCTGTGAGCCACCATGTGGTTGCTGGGAATTGAACTCAGGACCTCTGGAAGAGTAGCCAGTGATTTTAACCTCTGAGCCATCTCTCCAGCCCCTGTTTGTTTGTTTTTGTTTTAGCTGTTCAACTAATTGTTTAGAAAAATATAAAGAACAAACAATTCTAAGAGTATAGACAGCACTGGGCATGTTAGTAATTCCAGTACTCTTGAGGCTGAGGCAGGAGGGTTACTGAGTTTGAGGCTAACCTGGGCTACTTGGCAAGACACAGTCAAGAGAATTGGGTACATAGGTATATAAAGTCCCAGCATGCTTTTGGTTCTAGTCTAATTTCCGCTGCTGTGGCAAATACCACAGCTAAAAGCAACTTAGAAGAGTGTTTATTTCATCTTACGTGCTACAGTTCATCACTGAGGAAAGAAAAGGCAGGAGCTCAGTGCAGGGACTGAAGTAGAGACCATAGAGGAACACTGCTTACTGGCTTGCTCCCTCCCAGGTTTTCATTGAGCTTCATTTCTTATACATCCCAGGCCTACTTCCCAGGGATGGCACTGCCCACAGTAGACTGGGCCTTCTCACATCAATTAGCAATTAAGACAATGTCTTACAGACATGATGAACACAGGCTAATCCAATGGAAGTAATTCCTCAGTCGAGATTCCCTCTTTCCAGGTATCTTAGTTTGCTTTCTGTAACTGTGCTAAACACCATGGCCAAATGCAACTTGGTAAGGAAAGGGTTACCCTTCCATGCTTCAGCTGAGGGTAGTCAGGACAGGAGCTTATGCAAAGATCTAGAGGCAGGAGCTGTTACAGAGGCCATAGAGGGGTGATGCTTACTGGCTTACTCAGCCTGCTTCCTTATACTACCCACAACCTAGAGATGGCACTGCCCATAGTGATCTGGACACTTCCACATCAATCAGTAATCAGAAAAAAATGTTCCCCAATCTTGCCCCCGGGTCAATCTGATGAAGGCAATTCCTCAACTGAAGGTCCCTCACCCTGGGTATGTATAAATGTGTGTTGAATTGACAAAAAGGAAGAAAATACTAGAGTGTGTAGTCTTCTGCTGAGTAGGCACATAGCCTAGAGCAAGAGTGAAGTGACCCTGCAGTCTTGCTCTAATGCTGCATCTGCCTAATTCCATACGTTTAATACATACCCGCGCAGCCTGCTGAGACTCCCTCTGAATGTTTCCTACCCTGCAGAGTGAACACTTTTATTATCATTCTTATTTTGTAGAAGGAGTTAGAGATGTTAAGTAACTAGTCCAGGTAACACAGCTCAAGTGGAATGGTTGGAATATGAACCTGAATAACCTTGCTCCAGAATCCATGCTTTGAACTACTATTAGGAACCATTTCTCTAGAGGTTGCTCTTCCATGGACATCTTAAGAGAATCCTGTGCTAGGCAGAATAATAGCCCCAAAGATATGCATATCTAATCTACAAAAATCTGTGTTTATGTGGTGTTCACAGAAGTAAGACTGCTAGCCTGCTCACTGTAAAAATCTGCTAATGTCTGGCTCAGTTGGAGCATCTAATATAATCACAAATGACATTGGATCGGAAGACACAGAGAGGTGACAGAAAGGTCCAGTTTAGCATTGCTGACTCCGAACGTGGGATGATGGTGTCCTGAACCAAAGAAGGCAAGTGGCTCTTAGAAGCTGACAAAGGACCAGACTGATCCAGGCCCTCCAAAAGAAATTCAGCTCCGCTGAGGCCTGTGTGTGTGTGTAGAGGGTATGAAACCATGTTGTATGTGCCTATGTGTATGGTAGAAGGTGTGCAAGTTGTGGGTGTGCCTCTGTGTGTGTGTGTGTGTATGTGTGTGTGTGTAGCTACACAGGCCTCTGGGATATGCAAATCAACATCAGATATCTTCAGAGAGCCCCAGGATCTGTCCATCTTCTCAGAGCTGGTATTACAGGCATGCACCACACAACTTTATAAAGAGGTACTGGGGATCTGAACTCGGGTCCTTATGCTTGCACAGCAAGTACTTTACTCATTGAATTATATCTCTCCAGCCATTTGCTGACACTTAGATTTAAGCTCAGTAAGACCTTGAACTCTAGAGCTCAAGATAATAAATGTGTGTTGTTTTAGCCACCAAGTCTGTGATAATTGGCTGCAGCAACAATCAGAAACTAGCAAAATACTGGGGCATGTGCATACTTATGCAATTCTTTGTCATCTGTGGGGTAAGGAATGGTCAGCTTCACCACCTATGGTATGTAGCCCAGTGCTGGGACAAATCCCCAGACATAGCAACACTCTGTGATGGTCTGTGTGGTACAGATGCAGAGACTCAGACAAACCAGATCTTTAAAGAATTCAAGCTCTTGCCAGGTGATGTTAGTGCACACCTTTAATCCCAGCACTTGGGAGGCAAAGGCCGGTAGATCTCTGTGAGCTCAAGGCCAATCTGGTCTACAAATCACGTTCCAGGACAGCCAGGGCTATACAGAGAGAAACCTTGTCTCAAAACAAGAAGAAAGAAAGAAGTAAAATGTTATGAATTCCAGCTTTCAGGCTAGGAAAGGTCAGCTGGTAAAGTGCTTTCATCATGAGCATGAGGACATGAGTTTGATCCCCAGTTCCTAAGTGAAAAATGCAACAAAACAAAACAAAAAGCTGGATATAATGATATGACCTTGTCATCTTATCTCTTAGAAGGATCTCTAGGGCTCCCTGGCCAGGCAGGTTAGCCTAATTGGTAAGCCACAGGTCGCAGTAAGACACCATTTCAAAAAAGCAGAGTAGACAGTTCTTGAGGAAAGACTTCTAAAGTTGATCCAAATTGACTTCTAGTACCCACTGGCATGTCTACACACATGCACACACACATGAGCTTATATATGCACCAAAAGGAGGAGAGGAGAAAGGAGAGAAGGAGGAAAGAAGAAAGAACTATAAGAATGAAAGAAAAGAGAAGCCTTAGTTCACTTTCTTTTTTTTTTTTTTTAAAATATGGTTTATTTATTTTTTTGTACATCATTGTTTTGCCTGCATGTATGTTTTTACGAGGGTGTTGGATCCTCTGGGACAGGGGTTACAGACAGTTGTTAGCTGCCATGTGGGTTCTGGGAATTGAACTCAGGTCCTCTGGAAGAACAGTCAATGCTCTTAACCACTGAGCCATCTCTCCAGTCCCCTTAGTTCACTTTCTAGTGTTGTGATAAACACCAGGACCAAAAGCAGCTTGTCAGGGAAAGGATTTGTTTGGCTTAAATATCTCAGGTCACATCTACTAAGGGAAACCAAGGCAGAAACTGAAGCAGAAGTCATGGAGGATGCTGCTTGCTGGCTTCTCCTTCTGGCTTCTCTGTTTGCTTTCTTATGTATTCTAGGGCCATTTGCCCAGGCATCACCCACCATATGCAGGGTTTTCCCACATCAATCATCAATTAAGAAAATGCTGTGGCTTATGCTCATAATTAACAAAGCACTGGTTGATAGCCAGGCAGAAACTATAGATGGGGTGATCAGACTGAGGATGTGGAGGGGCGGGAAGAAGGGCGGAGTCAGAAAGACACCAGCCAGGTGCCGGGGAAGCAGAACATATAAAAAATGAGGTAACAAGCCATGAGCCATGTGTCAAAGCACAGAGAAGAAATATGGGTTAATTTAAGTGTAAGAGTTAGCTAGTAATAAGACTGAGCTATTGGCTGATCACTTACAATTAATATAAGCCTCTGAGTAATTATTTGGGAAATGGCTGCCAGAACTGGAAACCTCTGTCTACAAGAAATTGCTCCACAGTCCTGTCTCCAGGCCCCTTTTATAGGAACATTGACTCAGTTGAGGCTTCCTTTTCTCAGATGACTCCAGCTTGTGACAAGTAGACAAAAACTAACGAGCACAGGAAAGGAGAAATGAAGGAAGGGGGAGGGAGGGAGGGAGGAAGAGAGAGAATTAAGTTTACAAGCGAGCTATCACTATGGAATTCTAATTTAAGAAAGAGACTTAGAAAAACTTCTAAACAATACTATGACTATTAAAAACAAGTACACAGGCTGGAGAGATGGCTCAGAGGTTAAGAGCACTGACTGTTCTTCCAGAGGTCCTGAGTTCAATCCCCAGCATCCACATGGTGGCTCACAACCATCTATAATGACATCTGGTGCCCTCTTCTGTACAGTGTAAACATAATAAATAAATAAATATTAAAAAAACAAAAACAAGTACATAGCTGGGTATAATGGCTCTCACCTTTAATCCCAGCAATTGGGAGGCAGAGGCAGAAGAATCTGAGAGTTTGAGGCCAGCCTGCTCTATGTAGTGAGTTCCAGGACAGCCCAAGACTATGTAGAGAGATTCTATCTCAGAAAACAACAACAAAACAAAACAAGTCCATAATTGTCTTCCGTAAATTGGAGATTCTAGATTCTAAGTGCAAGCATGTCTTCTGCCCCATGACTGTCCGGGATGTCTGGAAACCTTAGCTATGAAGTAGGTTCCTCATATTACAATAAGTGTTACAAATGTTCTCTACATGCTAAGTGTCCAGTGCTATAAATTGTTATAAATGTTCTCTACATGCTAAGTGTCCAGTGCTATAAATTGTCACAATCAAAATGCTCCCACCTCCTGAAAGACCAGTATTCCCAGTGCACACCTGTACTCCAGGCTAAAGAATGTCATCAAAGAATTTTAATAAGGAAGCAGAGGGCCTGGGAATGTGGCTTGGGGGTGGAGCACTTACCTAGTGCACAAGTCCCAAGGTTCCCTTCCCAGACTGTAATATAATGCCAAGGGAAATAATAAGGAAATAATGTGAGCAGTTGAGGGTGAAGAGATAGGTCAGAGGTGGGCAAGGAAGGTGAGTATGTACAGAGTGGGTTAGGAAACTGGTTGGCCTGTTATTATTGCTGCCATAACAGAACACCTTAGCCTAAACACATTTTTAAAGGTTTATTTTATGTGTACATGCTTGAGTCTGGGTGTATGGATGTGCACTATGTGCACATAGGTGTCTGCAGAGCCAGAAGGTGTTGGACCATTGGAACTGGAGTTGCAGGTGCTGGTGAGCTGCCTGATATGGGTACTGGGAACTGAACCCAGGCCTTTGGCAAGAGCAGCAGGTGCTCTTAATGACAGAATCATCTCTCCAGCCCCTGGAAAAATTTATCAATAGCATGACTGTGTTGACCACATTTCTAGAGGCCAAGAAGCCCACAGTGAGAGTGACAACAGATTTGATGACTGATGAAGGTTAACCCTCATTTATCAATGATTTTTGGCATCTTCCCAGGGCAGAAGGAACAAGCAGCCTCCAGCAAGCTTCTCTTATTAGAGAAACTACTCCTGTTTTGTGAGTTTTTCTATGTACTCTAAGCACCTCTCAATGGTCCCACCTCTTGTTACTATCACACTGTGGTTTGGGTCATGACTGATGGACTCTTAACAGGGAGAGGAGTAGAGAAATTATTTGGAATTTGCTGATTAAGACTGGGTGGTAAGGTAAATGGGACAGGGAGACTCAGTCCTGCTTCTGCTGGGAGCTGCAGAGCCCAGGACCTGGTCACCTGAGCCAGAAACACCTGGTCCTTTGAGCTGGCTTTCTCTTTCTCAGTGCTATTGACTTTTGGGGTATTTAGTTTGTTTTGCTTTGACTTTTAGAATGGGTCTAAGCACCTCAGCAGGGTGTTCTTGGTCCTAGAGCTGGCTTTCTCTTTCTCAATGCTATTGACTTTTTCAGTGGTTTGTTTTGCTTTTAGAATGGATCCTGCTATACAGTGCAGCCTGAATTATTACGTAGCTCAGGCTGGCTCTAAACCTGCTGTAAACCTGCATCAGCATGCCCAGCCTGCTATTGATATTTTAGACTGGTTGGCTTATTTGTGTTGTGGCTGTTAGCACACCTGTGTGCATCTATGCATGTATGAGAAACTCTGATCGTTATTGGTCAGCAAGCACTCTTAACTGCTAAGGCAGCAGACCTAATTCTCTTCCTCCTCCTCCTCCTCCTTAGCAGAATGGGCATCACTATGACATTCTTACCCACATATATGATTGTTCCTTGCTCGTATCAGCTGGCCACCTTCACCTCTCCTACTGGCTCTCTTCTTTCCCTCCCCTTTCCCCTTTCCTGTCATATATGAAGGAAAATGTGGGACATTTTGTCTTTCTTCCCCGTCTCTTTAGCTTCCTCTTCCCTCTTACAGTTCCTCTTCTATGATCATGTTACATTTATATTTATAAAGTCTGGGTTCTGTATACGTGAGAAAATGTGCATTGACCATCCTTCTGGGTCTGGCTTATTTTGCTTAACATGATGATTTCTGTGTGTCTTTGTGTGAGCATGTGCACATGAGTGCAGGTGCCCTCAAAGGCTAGAATAAGGAGTCAGATTCTGGAGCTAAGGTTACAGGCATCTTGAGCTGTTCAGTATGGGTGCTTAGAACCAAACATAAATCCTCTGGAAAAGCACTACATGCTTGTACTTGCTGAGTTATCTCTCCAGCCCCCGAATTTTATTTTCTCTATAACTTTTCCTGTCGAGGAAGCTCTAGGCTGGCTCCTATGATGGCTTTTGTGAACATGTAGCAATAAACACAGCTTGCTTGTGAATCTGTGGAATGCTGACTTCAAAATGCTGGCTTCAGGCCTTTGTGCATAGACCAGATGCGAACACACATAGTTCTACTTTGTTTTTGTTTTTGTTTTGTTTTTGGTTTTTTTTTTCTCTGTATAGCTCTGGCTGTCCTGGAACTGACTCTGTCGATTAGGCTGGCCTCAAACTACTTTTCTTTTCTTTTTTCTTTTTTTTGAGGAACCATGGTGCCACACCAGTTTTCATTTCCACCAACAGTGATCTGAGTTCCTCTTTGGAGCATCCTTGCCAGCATCTGTGGGCACTTGTTTTATTTGGGGGAGCCATTTGGACAGGTGAGATGGAATCTCAAATAAGTTTTGATTTACATTTCCATCTTGTTGAAGGACATTGGCCATTTATTTACATATTTATTGGTCATTTATATTTGTTTTAGAGAACTGTCCACTCAGCTTAGTTTACCTGTTCATTGATGATTGTGGCATTTGGTGTTTAATTTTTGCAGCTCTTTATATATTCTGGATATTAATCACCTATTTTTTTCCCATTCTCTAGGCTGCCTCTTCTGTCTAACGGTTTTCTTGGCTTTACAGCTTTTTAATTTTACAGTGCCACTCCTTGACTCCTGCTTACAGCCTATACTGTGGGAGTGCTTTTGAGAAGGCCTGGCCAGCTCCTACTTCTTGGGGTGTTTTCCCCCAATAGCCTCAGAGCTTCATGCCCTACATTCAGGTTTTTGACCCATTTTTAAACTGATTTTTGTCTACGGTAAGAGATAGGGATCTTGTTTGACCAGGAAGTCATTTTGATATTGTGGACATTATGACATGCTGAGCAACAGCATCTCTGGTCAGGAGCATTCTCCAAGTTGTGAGGGCCAAAATGGCCCTCAATTGTAGGCTCTTCTTTGAGAACCTGGCATGTACCACATGCCAACCATTGCTGCTTGACAAAGTTCCAGCATTTCAACATTGCAGACCACACTTCTCCAGCACCTTTTCACTTACTTACTTCTTTTTTTAAAGAATCAATTTCTTACTTTTTCTTCTCTTTCTTTCTTTTAAGATTTATGCATATACAACATTCGGTCGCCATGAATGCCTGCAGGCCAGAAGAGGGCACCAGACCTCATTACAGATGGTTGTGAGCCACCATGTGGTTGCTGGGAATTGATCTCAGGAACTCTGGAAGAGCAGCCAGAGCTCTTAACCTCTGAGACATCTCTCCAGGCTACCTTTTTACTTTCATTTTTAATGATTCTTAGTATTAATGCCTTTCCCTTTTGGAAATTTTGTACAGGTTTTGGTAGAGGATAAAAATGTGTACAATGGTAGCCTTTAAGCAAAATAATTCTTTGGGAAAAAAAAATCCTGCCACGGTGGAACCAGGAATCCCATGTGCCTCCTAATTACACCGGTAAAGTTAGAGATTTACAGACACACCTGACTCCAAGGATGAAATGCCTACAATTCAGATCCAGGCCTGAGGTCATTAAGGGCAAGAGTTCAGTTAATAAGTGTAGAAAAAACAGAATGGAACAGTGTAATGAGGAAAGAGTAAGACAGCCTTCCTTCCCTTTGGGGACAGTATGAGGCGACAGGCCCATCATACTGTAAGACTAACAAATTTGTAGTACAGTGTCTAGTCCTCAGAAGTCCTTTTCTCAAGGTCAGGCCTTTGGATCAAGGTCTCCAATCCCTTGGGGGCTTGAGGAAAGTTTCCTACTTGATAAAGCAATCTTTCTACTTATCTCTAGCAGGAGGAACTAGTGGCCCTTCATTAACACATGACTGGTGCCTATTGTCAAGGTCAAGGCCAGATTCCATAACCCCTGACTTCAGGACATAAGGCAATTCACAAGTCCCTATGTGCAACTATAGAGTATAAATATTCTATATAGGGACAATAAAGAGCATTAAATGGTGGGGGCAGCCACCCTGATTAATCCTCAAATCGTGTTCTTCTGATCCCAACACCACCCACACCCCACCCCTGCTGACTTCACACATCCTCTTTGGGGCCTCAACCCCCAACTCCCCATCCCCCCCTCTTCCCTCCCCCTATCCTAGCTGAAGCAGGTCTCCCACAAGAACCCATACAGGAGATGTTGCCTCCAGGGCACTCCAGGCTCTGCAAGGCCCCTGGACCAGCCTTGACTGTCTCCCTAGGCAGGACCTTTCAGTCCTGATGCAGTGATGTTCCCAGCTTTTCGGAATTCGGACTGGAGGCCTTCTCCAAGGAAGAGCAAAGCAGTGCTAAAGAAGGGGGAAGCATGAAGGGGAGGAAGACAGGCCGCTGGCATTGTGTCTCACCTCCTCACAGAGAAGGAAGGGACAGGCAAACCTGCCTTCATCTGAGGCGCAGCAAGGTCAGAAATGTATGATCTCTGGCTCCTGTAGAAGGGTGGGATGATACCTGAGGTACCATGTGAACTGGAGACAGGATTTAGAGAGAGGGTGGGGTTTTGTAGGTTCCAGCTCTGAAAGACTCTGGAGGCTTGGGGAGGAGGGAGCTCCATGAACTTGGGGGTTAGATGAAGGGTCAAAACCCCATAGAGAAGAAAATGTTCTCACTGCCATTAAAGGTGAGGAAGTTGTGGTTCCTAGAAATGAATGCAGCATTCTGTCCAAAGTCACACCCCCGATGAGTGGACCTGGAACCCAGCTCCGAGGACGATGAGAAACAGGGTGCAAACCTGACTGAGCATAGGATGCAGCTTCAGGGAGGATGGTTCCTGTGCCTGGGAAAAAGGTAGATACAGCTAGAAAATGGAAGGTCTGGAAAGGAAGGGAAAAAAAGGGGAGGAGGAACAGCAGCCTTGTGCTCTGAGGCCTCACTCAGGGCCACTGGTGTCCCCAGCCCCACCCCACCCCAGCCCCTTCCTGCCCATTGCCTGCCAGGCACTGAGGGGCCTGCAGATAAACAAGTCTTTCATCACTGCCCGGGAGGCTGGCACAGCTTCTAAGTGATCCAGAGACCCTGGAGCTGGGAAACTCCATCTGCATGGTGGGGACAGGAGATGGACCACAGATGCTGGGAAGCCAGAGCAGCAGCTTCCCTGAACCTTCCTTGACATTCAACACCCGGGACATCTGTGACCTCACTGTGACTAGCATAGGTGCAATGTATGTTGCACACTCTCTGTGTCCACTCATTTCATCCTCCTGGTCATACCTTCAGCTTGTGGGTGAGAAACAAGACATCAAGAGGCCAAAGAGAGCCGGGTTAGACCCTGGACGTGCCGCGGTCAAAGCTATTGGTGCTATTGGAACCTCAGATAGGGGTCATTGTGTCTCTAATCTTGTTCCTCCCACACTCCCACTTTGGTCTCCTGTTCCTCTTTTCTTCCCTTTGGTTCTGTTCTTTCCCCACAAACACTCATCAGGTACTACTGTGCATCTTATTTGTGTTAGGACTTGGGACTCAGTATTTGTTAGGTACCAGCTATGTGGCAGGCTCCAAGTCATGCCCTGGACATGCAATGAGACGGTTAAAGTGCTTTACTTACATGTATGTGTGCATTCGCACTATGTATGTGCATGAGGTCAGATGGGAGGGCTGGATCCTCTGGCACAGGGGTTATAGGATGTTATGAGCTACTATGTGATGGCAGGAACCAAACCCAAGTCCTCTAGAAGAGCAGTAAGGGTTTTAAACCACTGAGCCATCTCTCCAGCCCCTTGGTAAGACATCTAGTGGGTACCAGCTGTGTGCCAGACTCTGTGCTAGGCCCAGACGTTCAATGGAATTTTTATTAGATATCATCTGTGTGCCAGGTTCTACATAGTGAGCTCTATCAGACTTTGGGGGCTTAGTGGGGTAAGTATTTCTTAGGTGCTAGCTGTATGCCAAGCTCTAGACACCTAGGGAGAATGCCTTGCTCCCACCCCCGGGGGGTTTTACCCCAGGCCCTTGTCATGCTGTGGTTACCCAGAACCACTAAGTAAAATGACCTCAATCCAGCACCTTTTGCACAGAGCACCAATGGTTATTTGATCCCAGCCTGCCTTAGAGGGCCAAGTGATGGGTGGGCCCTGAGGTCCTCTTCTTAGAGTCCCTGCCAGCTCCCTCCCTGAGGGGCGGGGGAGGGCAGCTTGTCCTGACAAAGGCTTTCTTTGCTAGCAGAACAGGCTGCCCTTGAGGTTGCTTAGTGGCCAGAGCACAAAGGAAAACTCAGTGAAACAGGGGCAGCCCTTACTCTTCCCTTCTGGCCTTTTACACAATGATTGTGCTGTGGGCGATGTGAAATTTTTCCACACCACAGTGCAAGGGCAAACAAAACCAAATCCGGAAACCAGGCTAACAGGTCAGGGTCACAGATAGCCGTCTGGATTTTCAGATTGGGTCCTTTGTTGTTGTTGTTGTTGTTGTCTCAGCCTGGCCCTTCTGTGTGACTGCTGGTGAGGGTCACATTTTTTTTTTTTATAATTTATGTGTGTTTCAACTTTTCACAATGGGTGGAAAGTAAGTGTTACCCATGTTCCAGTATGTGCAGCTTAATGCCCTTCTTGTATGAGACACCCCTGACATAAAGTGCCAAGCTTGATACTTCTGCCAAGATGCTGACAAGTTTCCCAGAAAGAAAGAAAAAAAAAACAAAACAAGCAAACAAACACCTGAGGGGAGGCAGGAAGTGGTTCCCTTGCACTAAGGAAAAAAAAATGACAACTGCCATCTAATTACAC
Organism: Sigmodon hispidus; assembly: GCA_004025045.1. Taxonomy (NCBI): domain Eukaryota; kingdom Metazoa; phylum Chordata; class Mammalia; order Rodentia; family Cricetidae; genus Sigmodon; species Sigmodon hispidus. The sequence continues at coordinate 35,065 of PVIH01015503.1, read as the reverse complement.
ATTTTAACTACAGACAAAATACTTCCCAGGAAATAGATGTGTCATTGTAAACCATTTGTGCAGACTTCAGAACTTCAGTGCCCTGAATCAAATGTCACCTCTACCTCCTCCAGCTGTGACAGAGCAATAAACTCTCCAAGGCCATTTCCCCATCTATAAAATGGGAGCAACAGTCAGCTGTTCATCACGGTAAACAAGTGATAGTTTGGAACAGGATGGTTGATATGCTCAACATCCTTCAAATACAAGCAGGGAGGGCAGAAAGTGTGGACTTTGCAGCCAGGGAGACCTGAGCATGTGCATGAAGTCAGAAGGGAATGAATCTCATTTGCAGCTCAGTGTTGCAAGGTCAGGCCTCTGATTAACCCCGCTACACAGTGAAGTCAAGGCCTGACCTGAGCCCATACCACTGGTAAATGACTGAACTAGGCTCCAGCTTGAACCCTTGGCAGGAGGATCCCTTGTGTGACACCAAATCATCATCTGGAACCTCTGTCCCTCCCCTTGTTCCTCAGTAGCCATTGTTATGGAAGAACCTGTCACTGTAAAGCCACAAGCTGCCCTTGTGACTGGCCTAGTCTAGGGGAGGCGGTGATAGACTAGCCTGGCTACAGGGAGAAGGGCCACTGCAAGGCCAAGAAGACTGAGAAGGCCTAAGGCTGCCACAAGAAGAAGCGCACTGTGGGACTCTAAGAAGGATGGATAAGAAGACTCTGAGGCTTTGGGCAGGCTCATCCCAGCCCAATAGGAAAAACCATAGTTCTGGTGGTAAGGGAAGAATTTCTAAGTGTGGCAGAGCAAGACAATTTTCCTTAATAGGCCACATAGGGTACCAGGTGGGAATGCCAGGATGGGGAGGGGTGGGACTAGATGAATCTTCTTCATCCACTTATCCCATTTAAGAATGGTCCTGTCCTGAAATATCAGAGTAGAAGTCACAAGATCATCTATTTAGCCCAGGCATATTCATTCAAATATGATAGTATGGCCTCTCGAATAGATGCCTACAGATGCCCAAAGTTAGCATGCACAGGCCAGAGACCAAACACTCATTAGAAATGCAGGTACCTCTGTCACTCTGTCCATGTCACTAACCACTCACACCTGAAGCTCAAAGAATCCTTAAGTCATGTCTATCCATGAATCCAGCTATCTACCACTCTATCCTTCTACCCTTTATGTGTCTACCTACCTAAAATTCCATCTGTCCATCCATCCACCCATTCATGCATTCATCTACCCATCCATATATCCATCGATCCATTCATCCACTCACCAACCCACCCATCCATATATCCACATATCCATCTGTACATCCACCTACCCACCTAACAGGTGACATATGAGCATTTTGGTGTGCCAAGAACCATCTAAGAACCAAACACATCATGGCATACAAACATCCATCAAATAATTTATGTCTTTCTCAACTTCCTGAATCTATTTAACTCTAGTTCTGTTCTCTTCTACATCATACCAGCCCAGAGCGAGGAATTATACTTTTTTTCTACCCCCACTAATTTAGATTCCTTTTAATCTCTCCCTTCTATGGAAGCCAAAGGAATGTGAACACATGTTAGATCACCTGCTTGTTTCTGTCTATTCCCCAAAAGCTATCTATGACCTCGGGGTCCTTGGTTTCCACTCACTCTGTCTGATACACTTTCTTGCCAGTTTTACAAAACCCTCTTCAGCATTTGGATGCCAGCTGACATCCTATCTGCCTTCTCTGGTCTCAGCCTAAGTTATTTCCTTTCATATCAAATGTGATTTTCCTCTGTGGTTTAATGAAGCCTGGCACATGGTTTGCAGAAGTCTCCTGTAACGCCTTGTCTCACAGTACCATAAGCACCAGAAAGGCAGGGATAATTTCTCTGTCCCATCTTGTTCCCCCAAAGTAGAGAAGAGTCCATCAACTCTCAATCTTCCAAACAAATATCACAAGAGCGGCATTTCTCAAAGTCAGAGGTTCAGAACCGCCTATCAACCATTCCCCAGAGCTGACTAGTTCACAGCCACAGGGGCTGGGTCTCCACTTTGCCCTATGCTGTCACCTTGAGCAAGTTGTCCAATGGCCATAGGGTATACCTGTGTACCCACCCTCCCTGGCAGCTAGGCAGTTGGAACAGCTCCCAGAAGTGCAGGTGAGCCTTGCCTTGCTCATTATCAGCAGTAGTGCATCCTTCTGGCTTCCTGCGGCCTCTACAGCTCCTCTTCCCTTCCTTAGCTCTATGGAGCCTGTTCTGCCACACCTGCAGGGCTGGGCCAGCTCACCTCCACACCTCATCTGACAGATAAAGAACTTGAGGCTCCCATCTCCCAATGTCTCTGAACTTGATGAGGTAGAAAATTGAGCCTACGCTGTCAGCGGCTGACAGCCCAAACCACCCTCCTCTGACACTCCATCAAGTGCACAGATGAGACCTCTGTCAGAGTGGTTGTCCAGGCCTGGGACTTGAAGGGCTTCCCGGTTTGGAGAGTGGATGTCCTGGGGAGGAGGGACCTTACCTTCTTCTGGGTGCAGACTCTTCTGCCCTAGGATCTCAGGGACTTCAGAGGCAGATGGCAATGACCGTGAGAAGGGAGACCCCTGAGGTTTCTTGTCCTTTGTGACAGAGAGTGGCAGAGAACAGTGGTGGCTCTGCTTCCTTGCCTGCTGCTGAGAAAGGTTCCACACGGGTCAAACTCCAAACTCCAGCCTCAGCTACAACAGCAGTTTAAAGGAAGCCTGAATGATCTCCCCAGAACCCTTGAACTCTGAGCAGGCCCCTGTGAGGAAAGGGGCCTGTCCAGCTCTCATGGGGCCTTGGCCAGTGCACTCACCTGGCAGGGGGCCCATGGCCTGGAAGGGCAGGAGAGACTGAGCCTGGGCACTAGGCTGCCTTACTCACCCACTGTCCCGCCTCCCCTCCCCTCTGGGAGTAGGCAGCCTTAGGACAGCTGGAGGAGCAGGGGGAGGAAGTGGGTGCAGGAGATAGAAGGGACATGCCCAGAAGGACTTTTTCAGGCCCAGCCACTGACAGTGGCAGCCAGTGCAGCAGTAACAGTGCTTTTCCATTTCTTTAGACCAAAGCAGAACAGGCACAGGGCATCTAGACAAACCATCAGGAGGTATCAAGCCATGGACAGAGCTCACAAACATAGCAGGCAGTACTCCAGGCCAGTTAGGGGAAGAGCTGCAAGGCTTCCGACTGCTCAGACATTTTCATGTAATCACTAGCATTTGCAGGTTTCTATACTTATCACTATCAGTGTGCTGGATTAAAAACCACCTAGGAGACACCTGTCTGTGTGTCTGGCAGAGAGGTGCAACCCAGGAAACCTACCCTGAATGCAGCACCATCCCATAGGATGAGTTAAAAGGAAAGCAGGAGAGGAGGGTTGTGCAGGTACAGACACCTGAGCTTGGATCCCAGCTTCTGTGTAAAGAACTGGGCATCATGTGCATATCCGTAATCCCAGCACCAGGAGGTGGAGACAAGCCGATCCCAGGGCTCACTCAACAGCCTGTCTACCAATCAATGAGCTTCAGGTTCAATGACTCTGTCTCAAAAAATAAGGTAGCAGAAGGGTGTAGTAGCACATTCCTTTAATCTTAACACTGGGGAGGCAGAGGTAGCTAGATCTCTCTGAGTTTAAAGCCATCCTGGTCTACAGAGTGAGTTCCAGGACAGCCAGAGCTACATGTAGTGAGGCCCTATTTTGAAAAATATCACCATCATCATCAACAACATCATCATCATAATGTAGCAAATGATAGAGGAAGGTACCTGACTTCAACCTCTGGCTTCCACACATGTACAAGGCTGAGTACACCCACACAAAATTACATGTACGTGTGTGTGTGTGAGTCAGTACACATGAGCTGAGCACATTCATTCAATCCTTCTCTGCCTCTTGACTATGGGCACAACACCACTAGTACCTCATGCTGCTGCAGCTTTGTAGCTAGGTCTACTTCATCACCACAGCTTAATATGCTTTAGTCATATATGTAAGTTCAAATCTATGTTCTACATATGAGAAGAAGCCTGTGTGCTGTGTGTGTGGTACCTAACTCCATCACCCACTCTTGCTCTTTCCTCCTGATTCCATCCCCCAGATGGCCCCTTACTTCCTTGTCATATACATAGGTACAGTTTACAGTACCAACATAATAATATCCAGGTATGTTACCTACAGAAATGTCCGGATATCCCTCACAGGTGAACGTATCTCCCATGATACAGCTGATCCACCTCTAGATAACCCTCAAGAGGAATGAACACTAGCCTCCTGCAAACACCTACATACAATGGTCCCAAAGCAGAAATAGTGATAAATGTCCTGGGACGGGGAGCAGGCAAGCAGCTCAGGTGCCTTGGGACACCATTTGAAACAGCTACAAGGCTGGGTGGGGCCCATGGCAGGACACTTGCCTAGCAGGTCCCAGGCCCTGTACTCCATCCCCAGCAAAACAAACAACAAACCAAGAACAAACCAATGCAGACTCACAATGTCTGCAGTGAGTATCAGAAACAAAAGAGCATGTAGCTGATAGCCCAAAGGCTGGGAAGACCACACTACAGTGTGGGATGGAAGACAGTGGGAGAACAGGAGCGAATATATGGAAATACATATATACATCCATATTCAGGGGTGGGGAGAGGAGGGGGGAAGGAAAAGAGAGAATGAATTACTTACAGGCTGCACTCCAACACCGTTAGTTGTGAATGCAAAGTCCAAGAATCTAGTAGCTGCTCAGTGAGAACAAGCAGGGGAAGAGCAAACTCTTCCCTCTCACATTGTTCTTACATGGGATTCCAGCAGAAGGTGTGGCCCAGATTACTGGTGCCTTCAGGCCTCAAGGTCTGGATTAAAGGTGTGTGTCATCCAACCTTCAAGGTCCAGATCTAAGGACTTGTTGTTTTCTTGACTCAAAATTTAGATCACAAATGTGCCCTCCATTTTTAGATTATTGTTCATTCCAGATATGGTCAAATTGACAACCAAGAAATTTGTCTGTTCAGCTGGCTGGACGGGGAACTCCAGGGATCCACCTATTTCTGCCCCCAACCCCCCCGTGCTGAGGTTTCAGATACATTTCACCATTAAAAACTATTGAATAGTTTAAGATATATGTGTCTTACTGTATTTGGCTTTTTCCTTTGAAAATGAGAGCAAGGCTGAGGAGATGACTCAGTGCTTAAGAGCATTTACTGCTTTTCAGAGGATCTGAGTTTGGTTCCTAGCACCCACATCAGGTGACTCACAACCACCTGTAACCTGGGATCTATGGGAAGCTGACCCCTTTGGTCTATGGTGTAACCTGCACATACCTATACACAGGTACAAACACACATCACTAAAAACAAAAGTTTTTAGGTGAAAGCTACTCTGTGACTAAGGCCAGCCAGTGTGATTTCTGTTGCCAGAATGGTGACAGCTCAGGTCCTGTTCCATCTGTTTGCTACTACCTAAGAACATGGGTTTCCAGTGTCCAAAGTTCCTTCCAAAGTCTAGGATAGTGGTTCTCAACCTTCCTAACTCTGTGACCCTTTAATATAATCCCCCACATTGTGGTGACCCCCCATACTTACCATAAATTATTTTGTTGCTACTTCATAACTGTAATTTTGCTACTGCTATGAATTATAATATAAATATCTGATATACCTGATGGGGTCATGACCCCCAGGTTGAGAACCATTAGCCCGAATTTTTTTTTTTTTCTTTAATGGATTTTCATCATTGATAAAGTCTGGTGTATAAAGCTAAATCAGTGTGCTCTCCCTGTCTCTATGAGGTATCAGTCTCTCAATCTACAGTGTAATAGGAGGTTTTGGCTAAGTGGGCCAAAAACCTCATGTTATACACAAGTCCAGGGCTGAGCTCTGCAGAAGTTTATGATTCCTTCCCAAAATATCTGAAGCCTCCATCTCTTCTTTCTCTGCTTCTTCCTCTGATGCTGGGGATGGAACCCAGGGCCTCATGCATGTTGAGAAAGCATTCCGCATCTGGTCTATGCATATGGACCATCTACAATCTTTAAAAATAGTTTCCCTGAGCTGGGAGGTGGTTCAATGTGTATAGTTAGTTATGGATCAATCATGAGGGCCTAAATTCAAATTCCCAGCACCTGTGTCAAAGCTGGGCATAGCTGCATGTGCCTATAACTCCAGGACTGGAAGGAGGCAGATACAGGCTGATCCTAAGAGCTCACTGGCCATCCAGGCTAGCTGAAATGGTGACTTTCCAGCTTCATGGCTCAAGGGAATAAGGTGAAGAGCAATAGCGGAAGACATCACATCTTCCTCTGGACCTCCACATGTGCACACTTATGTGCAGGCAACACACACACACACAAATGAAGAAAAGAATCATTTTCAATCACTCTACAGTCCTTTCTTCAAACACTGCTGTCTGTTACAGCTGGAACAGACAGCCAAGTTGAATCAGACCAATGTGCCTAGACATCAGGCAAGTCTGAGAGAAAGAGCCCCAGCTGGGAATAAAACTTGGAACAATTTTAGCTTTGTAACCACCAGCTCCTCTGGTAAGTTCATGAAACAGATGCTCAGGATACCCACTTTGCAAGTGCATGCTCCTTAACACCCCCTTGCAAACATGTGTTCACAGCATAGCGGGTATCCAAAGGTAAGGTAATGCTTAAAAAGATGCTCCATGTGAAGATCTCACCTGCCAAGTGGCAAGCCTCTGCTCCTTCACTCTCCCTGACTGGTCAGGAGCTGCCTGTCGCATCAGGAATCCCAAGCCTCAATTGTTCTCTTTAGAATGGTTTGGGAGAGGGAAAATCCACCTTTTTCCTCTCTGATTTTAAACCCAAACTTGTGCTGAGGGAAGTTGTTGGCTCATTTATTTGTGGTTGGTGTTTTATAATGGGTTTTTAGAGCCTGGATAATGTATGAAGCATGAAGATTTATTGTGCTCATGATTCTGGGGTTTGGGATTTCAAGGTCTCACCAACCTGGTACCTTTACCCACAGCAAAACGGCAAGTGAGTAGAGAGGTGATGTCTGAAGTATTCAAGCATTATTTCCTCATCTGAAAGGCTGTACCTGATAATAGTACCCAGATGTTTCATCAGGTAGATGACATGAGATGCTGCCTATAACATTCTTCCTAGCCTCAAGGGGTTATTTCTTTTTTATTTCATTAGCTCGAAGGTGTTCTGTGGAGTTCCCCGGTGGCTGACAGAGCACATAGGCAGCTGTGGGAATCCAGCTGTTTTCTGTGATGCCTTAAGGAAATTTGCAGAGCCAAATGTCTTTGTCACTGCTATTATTGCACTATGAGGGAGGCTGAGGAATAGGGGATCAGATGTACAGAGCCAGCCTGGGTTACATAATAACAGAAAAGAAAAAAAAATGGAAAAAAAATTGCAAACACTAAGGACAGTGGCATTTTCTTTGTTGATACTTTGGATTGATCTGAACAAACATACAGAGAGGTTATTGTTCTCTTAGGACCAATAAATGTTTAAAATGTTTTTTTAAATGTCTAATAAACTCTGAAAACCATCTATCTAACAAAACCTCCTGTGTGTAGGGGTAACTCAGGACTAGAACATTTGACTGCAAAAGCTCTTTGAAGTCTTTCAAAATGAAGGGTTCCCCAGACCAAAAAAGTCTGAGAACCACTGCTCCCTTGTAACTGGCCCAAGCCTGCATCTGTCCTGTGCACACTGGAAAACTGCCTAAATCCAGAGCCACGTGGTATGTATGTGTGAAAAGGTGGTGCAGCTCAGTGAAATGCTTTTACCATGCAAGCACCAGAAAAAACCTGAGTTCAACCCTCAGCTACTGCATGAATTCTATTTAGTATATAATAAAAACCTGTAGCCAGATATTGGGGAAACGCTAAAATATCAGAAACAGGGAATACATAGCCAGTTCTCACCCAGCAAACTCCTCAGGCTGAATGGGTCCTATCTTCATGGGTCCTCAGGCTGTCTGAATGAAGGCCAAAAAAGGGTCTGAACTGCGGCCTTCTCCTGGTTTATATTTCTTTCCCGTCCACATACTTTACTTCCTCATTCAACATTTCTAGAACTAGGATTAATGGTGTGGGTCACCAATCCCTGACCTTCATGGCTTGGTTCTGTGAGTAGATCTGTAGTCTGATATTTTAGATTTTTTTCATTGAATTTACCACCACACCCAGCAACCATATAAAAGCCAGAAGCAGTAGGTATGAGCCTATAATCCCCATACTGGAGGACAGGACAGAGACTGAAGGACACAGAGAGGGCCTTGCTGCCTAGCCAGTCTAGCCAGATTGGCAAGCTCTGGGTTTAGTGAGAGATCTATCTCAAAGAGTGAGGTAGGAAGGGATGAAGGTCCTAACATGGACCTCAGGGCTTCACAAATGCACATACACTCATACACACAGACGATGGTAGTTTTTGATAAGCGCAGATCTTGGAGTGCTTGTAAGGGCAGTTGGGACTCCACTAACAAAGGTATTGCTATCTTAATAAACCAAGAAGGCCCATGCAGGGGCATGACCCCTGGGACCCAGCTGGTATATGGCCTGAATAAGTTGCTTCACCCTTCAGACTTGCTGCACATCTGTAAAAAGAGGAAATGACAACACATGTGGGTCTGAGACCTCGAGAGAGAATGCAAGCCAGCTGCTGAGCTTTGCTCTGTGAGAAACAAACGTGCTTGTTGTTGCTGTTGTTGACTAAATTACCTTCGTGACAGTGATTTTCATAGGTCATGAGTTATACCATAACTCTAATGTGAGTTTTGAGACAGACTCTCACTAAGTTGCCAGTTCAGCCTAGAACATGCAATGTTGCCGAAACTGGCCTTATGTGTGTCACCTTCCTGGCTTAGCCTCCTGATGACAAGTGCACATCACCACCCCAGGGCCAGTGCCCTCTGAATGCTGCAACCCTCTCATTATAACCACCTACATCCCATGACAAGAAGTGGGTCCGCTTGCTGACAGCAGAAAGCATGGCCATCATGGCTTCCATACTGCCTCCCCAAGTTCTGCTAGGGGCTTCAGGCCTCTGAGGCTGCAGCTTCCCCAGACTCCAACAAACTACCGCTATCTAAAAATGCCAAGCACCAGGCAAGTCACTAGCCTGGACCTCAATGGGGAGGGCCTCTCTGAGCACCACTCTGCTGCACAAAATCCTTACTGGAGGTCTTTGGCATGAGACACCACTTTCCTGCTGGAATTTGCCTCAAGTGGTCTCCCTCTGCCTGACATGGGCATGCTGTGTGTTTATTCTCCCATAGGTACAATTCTACTTTTCAGCAGTAAAAATTACTATATTTCTTTTTTTTTAAAAAAAAACTTTATTTATTTATTTGCCTTGCCTGGAACTGGAACTACAGACAGTTGTTAGCTGCCATGTGGGTGCTGGGAATTGAACCCAGGTCCTCTGGAAGAGCAGACAGTGCTCCTAACGGCTGAGCCGTCTCTCCAGCCCCCAAAATTACTATATTTCTAAGAGAAAGGGAGTCTCTGGGTTTAGCTTTTTTTTTTTTTTTTTTTTTTAAGTTTTAGAAAAAACATCAATCATATTGTTTTGTCCACAGGCAATGAATGAGGGCATTGCATCAGTGTCCTGAATATCTTTATTAGTTGGCACAGGCAAGTGAGTTAGTCAGTTCAAACTAGTTTGAGCAAAAAGGCTGGTTCACGGGGTCTTGAATTCAAAGCTTTGGGGTGACAGACTCCAGCCCCTCAGATGTCGGCCTCAGTGTCACTTCTCAGGTACCTTATCTTCAATCTCTAGCAAACATTTTCTCCCATCGGGATCTTTTTTTTTTTAAATTTATTTATTTATTATGTATACAATGTACAGAAGAGGGTACCAGATCTCATCTTAGATGGTTGTGAGCCACCATGTGGTTGCTGGGAATTGAACTCAGGACCTCTGGAAGAGCAGTCAGCACTCTTAACCTCTGAGCCATCTCTCCAGCTCCCTCCCATCAGGATCTTAAGAAACTCTGGTGACTTCTTCAAAAGTTCATGGCCTACAGGAAGCAGAGATTCCTTTAACAGGTTGACAACAGACCTAACAAACCTCCTTGGCCAGACCCCCAGTGGTTTCCACTGGGCCATGTGCTCAATTATTCACCAGTCACAGAGGAGGAACCAAATGTGCTTTGTTTGTCTGCTTGGTCCTAGAAGGAAACAAGTTTGAAGTTTCTAGAAATGGGAGGGTTTCTATACAGACTTGTCTATACAGACAAGTCAATAGCCCCCACCACCTCTCCCAGCTTGGATAAGCGTTAATCATAAAGAGTATGGTCAGTGTGGCTTTACCCTGCTCACCATGAGGCCCATCCTTGACATCAGTTACATCTGAGGCAAGGCTACAGTTTATCCTTTATCATTTTACCTGGATCCCTTTCCAATTACACAACCCTGCCCCAAGACCAAACTGCACCTGGCAGCCCCCACACCCCCTGTTTTCTAAGACTCGGCACTGTCATTGGAGAGACAGTGTGGCTCATTGATATTATTTTCTCTTAAATAAAAAATGGCACCCTACTGTCATCTCCATAGATGGCATTGTCTAGTGGCTGAGCATTCTAGTTTCTGGGTGCACAATGATGGTTTATCTTACTGGTCCCCTCTGGGTGCAAGCATTGCCACCATGTTTTTTTGGGCAGTGTTCTCTTTGTAGGGAAAAGTGCCCAGCCAAGGAAACCCACCCTAGCTCTGAAACCAGAGCCAGTGCAAGAAACCCACCCTAGATCTAAGACCTGAGCCAGTGAAATATTTTATCCCTGAACCCAGAATCAAAAAGAAATGTGTCCTGGCTCTGAAACCAGCACCAAAGAAACACACTTTAGCCCTAGGATCAGAGCTAGTGAAAGAAATGTGCCCTGGCCCTGAAATTAGAGCCCAAAAGCCCAAAAGAGCCAACGAAAGAAACATTTTGGCCCTGCCTGAAACCAAAACCAAATTAGGGTAAAAAAAAGAATAAAATCTGACCAATCCCCACCCTGGAAGTCTCCCTACCCCCACCCCCCAAGAAGCCCTATATAAATCTGAGCCCAAAGCCCTTTCTGCTACCCTCTCCCACCCCGGGCTAAGGCAGACGCTCTCCAAGACCCTTCTTCCCAATAAATCTCTTGAATGAGGTTTGAGTGAAGACCTTCTTCTTACTTTCTTTCACAAGAACAGGAGCAACTGAGCCTGGACAGAGATCAGCTGAGGGAGTGAAGCTGTAACACTGTTGTGGCCCAGGGGACCTTCCTTCCCTTGCTGGGTTGAGTTGTTCACTCCCTGAACAGAGAGCAGCGAGCAGGGGACGGGTAGCGAAGCCGGCCACTGTAGCCACTGTAGCCACTTCCCTGCAGAGGCCTCCCCTTCTGAGCAGAACTGTTAACATTGGGGAAGCCTTTCCCTGAAGCAGGGCTGTAAGCTGCTACCTAAGCTTACTGTGACCTGTGGTGTTCATGGGCTCTTGTCCATGGAGCTGTGACACTCAGTGTTCATTGGCTCCCGACTGCCAGGATCTCTCTTCATCCTCCATCCTCTTCTCTAGTAACAGCCAGCGACAGGACAGTCACAAGAATAATAGGTCATAGCCTCAGTGTTTGTGTGACACTTTGCCCATAGAATGCACTCACACTTGGTGTGGACCTTGAAGCCAAGGCTGTACAGCACCCCAGTGATTCCCTCCCAGCACCTCCCCCTCCGAGGTGTGATGGTCCCAGTAGATGAAGCAGACCCTGGAGGCATCCCTGTACCACCTACAGCGGGCAAACAAAGTGATTGCAGTAGTCCAGGTCTCTGTGGTTGAATCCTCTCCTCTTGAAGATTCCGATGGTGACCTACACCCTAAGCTTGTGATCCTCCAGTCCATAGCAGGAGCATCTTCTGGACCACAAGCTTTGCATTTGAGCAAAATTCCCTAGTGAATCCATGCATAATAAAGAAGTGAGGTGATCCGCTTTCCTGAGCTACAGTACAGTGCATGTCAGCCAGGTGGGAGAGTTGAGATTGTTGCACTCTCTGGGATGAAGATCTATGAGTGTCAGTGTCGTCAAGTAGGATTACATGGGAAAGCCCACCAATCCCTCTTCTAAACAAGGTTGCCAAAATCCCCCCCAAGACAGTGTCTCAGTGCGCCCCCCTGTGGCTGCTTCCTCCATTTACTGTCAAAGTGGGTCCTGGAATCTTGCAACTGGTTCTTAAGTCACAGGAGAGTACAACACCAAACCATTCACATTTACTATCCTATGCCGCGTGCACGGCACACACACACACACACACACACACACACACACACACACCATTAATCAGTTAATACTCCCCTTTTCAAGGTAAAACAATAGAAATAAAAAACAAGACCAGCAAGATGTCTCAGTAGAGGCTCCTGCCACCAAACCCAATGACCTGAGCTCATCCTTCAATGCTATGTGGAAGAAGACTGATTTCCCAAGTCACACAGACACAATAAATAAATAGATAAATAAGCAAGTTATTTAATTAAATAGTTAATTACTATTTAAGAGTTAAGAGTCAAATGAAGTAATAAATAAAAGGTTCTGTAGAGGCTGACAACCCCACACATTGAAAACACAACTCTGGAGGAATCATGTATTTATAAAACTACCACTACAAGTTAGCAGCCATTGTCCCTTCCAGTGTCTGAATATTGTCACTCTACTCAAGCCTCACCTCCCAGACAACACCTGATTTTGTCTGAAGTCTTAACTGTCAGATGCTCTGCACACTTCGGAGTTTGCTTGCTTCACTTGGCATAATTATTTTGGCGATTGTCTCTTTTGCTTGGATCAACAGTTGGATATACTACATTTTGTTCATCAGCTGCCTTAACAATGGGTGTTTGAACTGGTGTCTCTGTGGTCAGAATGTCACAAACAACAGTCGACATCTTTATGTCACTGCAATCTTTTCTCTCCGTGAATGGGGAGGGAAGCAGCCGGAACCTGTGGTATGTTCAGTTCAGAAACCAGCTGTGCCAAAGTAGATGTGCCACTATCTATAGGCCCAGTGGGGCATGGGTTATGCACAGGGGCTCTTTGACCTGTTCTGAGGTGGCACAGAGGTCCTAGCTCTATTGCTTCTCACCAGGTGGCTTTGGAACAGGGACTTGAAACCCCCAAAGGCCCTGGTTTGTGCAGCTTTTGAGTGGCTTGGTATTCTGACTATCCCATCTTCAATCTTACCACAGACTTGATATGTCACTCTTCTACCGCTGTGATAAGACACCATGACCAATGCAACATATAAAAGAAAGAGTTATTTGTGCTCATAGTTCCAAAGTGTTACAGTCTGTCTTAGAATTTGTATTGTTGTGCAGAGATACTATGACCATGCAATTTTTATAAAGGAAAACATTTAATTGTTTCAGAGGTTCAGTCCATTATCATAATGCATGATGGTAGACAGACATGGTGCTGGCTATATCTTGATCAAAGGGCAACAGGAAATGGCCTGTGACATTGAAAAAAACCTAAGCAAAAAAAAAAAAAAAAAAAAAAGACTTCAAAGCCTGCTCCCATAGTGACACACTTCTGTTGTGGGATATTTGTACAGTGTGATGTATTGCTGTGAGTTGATGTAACAAAAAGCTGAGAAGCCAATAGCTAGGCAGGAGGTATAGGTGGGATTTCCTGAGAAAGGGAGGAAGAGGAATCTAGGAGATGCCAAGACACAGACAGGAAACAGGAGGTTCAAGATGGAAGAGAGGTAATGCCAAATGATGGAAAATAGATTAATATAAATGGGTTAATTTAAGCTATAAGAGCAGGTTAGGAACAAGCCTAAGCTATAGACTAAGCTTTCATAATTAATAAGAAGTCTCTGTGTCATTATTTGGGAGCTGGCTGGCAGGACAAAAGAAGATTTGCTATACATTTTCTCCAACAAGGCCACACCTCCTAATCCTTTTAAACAGCTCCACCAGTTCCAATGCCGAGGACCAAGCATTCAAATACATGAGCCCGTGGAGACCATTCTCATGCAAACCACCACATGATGCCTACCAAGAATTCCTTCAGGCCAGTGCATCTCCAAACTTTACAGACTGTGGGCTTAAGCCAATGATTGCTCCTCACCAGCATGCCTTCACACCCCACCTTGCCTCACACATTCTCGGGACCAGATGTAAAAAACTCAATATTTCATGCCTTTCTTACTCAAATAGAGGAAAAATTTGAAGAAACTTCCTGGCTTCAAAATTACTAATTCAGGGCTGGGAATATAGCCAGTCATTAGTAAGTATAAGGCCTTCTGAATCAAAAAGTGGAAAAATATATGCGATGTGTTTATGTGTATGTGTATTGTAGAACATTTCTTTGCACTCTGTGAAGACTTCTTTATACTTTGTCAGTGTTATTGGTTTAATAAAGAGCCGAATGGCCATTCAGGAGACAGGAAGATGATAGGTGGGAATTCTGGGGATAGAGTGCTCTAGGAAGAAAGGCAGGATTGCCAGAGAGCATGGAGAAGAAACAGGAGATGTAAGAGAGAAGAAAGGTAAAGAAGCCACAAGGCAAAAGTATAAATTAATAGAAACAAGCTAATTTAAGTTATAAGAGCTAGTAGGACAAGCCTAAGTTATAGCCTGACCTTTAGTAATTAATAATAAGTCTCTGTATCATTTTTTTTTTGTGAACTGGTGGACCAAATAAAAATCCATCTATATATGGCATGTATTTCCACATAGGGCCTGAAAAAATGTAGACATGAACTAACTGCCCAGTGGGTTTAAAGTTTGACTCATATAGTCAGAGAATGCTGCAGGTGCTCAGTAAAGCAAGGTCCAGACAGAAAAAGAAAAAAAAAAAGTATAGATAGTCATTAAAAAATTGTTTAAAAACAATTAAGTCTTTAAAGAGTAAACTAATATAAAAATAAGCCACTTAAGAATAAAAAATATTATATCACAGGGAGTTTGGAACTTATATAGTGCTTTGCTAATTTTGAATTTTTTTAAAACCTAATAAATGGAGAATGACAGCTGCTGAGTGACATTGGGTTATGGAGAAGACTGCAAAATTAAACCAGATGAGATACTTTATGGATGTCTTGGCTTCAGAATGGAAGGTCAGAATGAAAAATGCATTGCATTGAGGGAGAGGTTGTACTTTTGTTTTCATAGGAAATGAAAAGCTGTGGATTCCTTCAGAATTAATAGAGATCAGAGCCAGAGAGAAGCTGAAAGCTGCCACCCAAAAAATAATAAAACCACGGAGCCACGTGACAACACAATAGATCAATAGAAATGGGTTGAGGTAAGTTATATAAGCTAGTTGGTAATGAGCCTGAGCCATAGGCCAAACAGTTTGTAATTAATATAAACCTCTGTGTAATTATTTTATAAGCAGTTTCAGGACTGTGGGTAGGAGAGCTTTGTCCAGACCAAGGGACCCAGACAGGACAGAAAAACTTCTGATTACAGCTTGGAGAGAAGATGAGATATGATAAATCTTGTTTGCTACAGATTCTTCATGACATATTATTACATGACATTCTTTCATTTGGCATGGATAGAGATTTATATTACAGTGTGTTTACGCAGTCCAAACAGACTTATAAAGTTGGCAGATGCCTTCTACTCATTCAAACAGAACAAAAAAAAATCTTTTAATGACTTGTATACACCGTGCATTCCATATTTGTGATAATGCAGATATGCATGTTACTTTGAAAGTCTGTGTTTTCAGAGCAAGGGGACCAAACACCAGTGAAAATGGATGGCTCAGGTGATTCAGCCTCTCAGAATGCCTCTGTTACAGTTTCTTCAGAGTTATGTACCCAGAATAGCTTCAAGGCTGCTGGCTGAGATGGTCTAGCTGCACAGATTATTCTAGCCAGGACTGCAGAAAAGCTTTCCCACTGTACTGAGACTGGACAACAAATGTTATACCTACCTCTCCAGGACTTAACTATTATCTTAATTTTCTCAGGGTCCCCCAGAGATGCCATCACCCCCAGACAACAAGAAGCAGTCTAGAGATCATGATGCTCACATTCCCAAGAGGTGAGGTGGGTGGTTTTTGCTTGTTTGGTGGGTTATGGATGTTTGTCATCATTTAGGAGAGTTGATTACAAATTATTACTGGTCATGGTCAGGGAAAAAGCTAAACAAAGGGGATTCGATTCAGGGATCTTGGGGCTGGAGAGATGGCTCAGCGGTTAAGAGCACTGTCTGCTCTTCCAGAGATTCAGGGATCTTTTTCTGAAGGGGAAAAGGGGGGCAGAGTATAGAAAAGGGTGGATTGTTGAATAACCACTAATCTCAAATATTTTACATTGGTATTGGTTTTTTCTACATTGATACAAATTTAATTTCACAAATAAATATAACAAGTTTTTATTATACTGTATATATGTTTCTATTTTTGTTTAAGATATTGTACCTATGTACTCATTTTAAAAAGTAATGTAAAGTTTTAGTCCTTGAAAGAGATTTAGAATAATAAAGAAATACAGGTTAATAGTCGTCTATAACAACCAAACTTATAGTCATGTTAGGTATGTTTTCAAGGTCATACAAAGATATATTTTAGATAGATAGGTGATCTTCAAACACTTCAAAGACCTACAGAATATGATATTTAAAATGTTTTAATAACATAAGGCTTTTCATAACAGTGAGACATGTTTGCTCCTGGCAGCATCAATTTACTTCAAAAATGGATGATGGGTATCCTTATGGAGTTTGCTTTCTTTATGGCAAAAACTAGTCACTGGGCAAGAAACTGCCTTTGCCTCAACTGCTGACAGTATGCTATCCAAATTGGATAAGCAGAACACCAAAGAAGGTAGGACAGTCCTTCAAAATTCCTGCTTCACAGAAAAGTCTGTCTGATATTCTAGGTCTGTAGGCCAAAGATGGATTCCCCAACATTATAGAGGAACCTCTAGTGACTGTCCAGGCAACTAGCTGCTTCTATCACTTCTCTGAATTTGCCATATACAAATGGACTAGAGAGTGTGAATGTAATTCTGACCCAATAATAATAATTCTTACTCAATAAGTGTTCTTCTTATCTACAGTTTTATTATATTAGAGTTAAAACCTTTCATTTTTATGTAGACAAAAAGGGGGAAATGTGAATTATTCCTTTATACTGTGTGATGTGTCACTGTGACTGGTTTAATAAGGAGATGAATGGACATTCGCTAGGTAGGAAGAGGTTAGGTGGGAATTCTGGGGACAGATAGCTCTGGGAAGAAGAAAGGTGGGATCACCAGAGGATACAGAAAAGAAATGAGAGGTGCAAGATGGGAAGAGGTTAGGTGGGAATTCTGGGGACAGATAGCTCTGGGAAGAAGAAAGGTGGGATCACCAGAGGATACAGAAAAGAAATGGGAGGTGCAAGATGGAGGAAAGGTAAAAAGTCATGAGACAAATGTAGGTTAATATACATGGGTTAATTTAAGTTATAACAGTTAGCGGGACAAGCTTAAGTTATAGCTAAATTATAGGCTGAGCTTTTGTAATTAATAGTAAGTCTCTGTTGTTTTTGTAAGCTGGAGGTCCAATTAAAAATCTGTCTACATATATATGTGTATATGAATGTGTGTGTTTTCTTTTTTTTTTTTTTTTTTTAAAACTTTATTTATTTATTTATTTATTTATCTTGGTGTTTGCCTGGAACTACAGACAGTTGTTAGCTGCCATGTGGGTGCTGGGAATCGAACCCGGGTCCTCTGGAAGAGCAGACGGTGCTCTTAACCGCTGAGCCATCTCTCCAGCCCCAGAATGTGTGTGTTTTCATGTGCCCATGTGCACTGTGTGACATCTCTCCTGCCAGCTCTGCTATAGACAACATCTCTCATATGGACTACGATAATAACAGTTAACATAGATTATTTCCCAGGGCCCTGAAGATCATCCTTGTCAAGTTCACCCTGTTCCTTGACATTCAACACCTGGTCTTTACAGTGCTGACAATCTAACCTTTATGGTGCTGGCAATCTAACCTGAAAGCTGGCACCACTAAGCATAGTTGGCAGCTTCTTACCTGTGCCTTGTAAGTGGGAAGTGAATTCAGCTAGTTGATGACTAAGTTTTCCTGATAAATAAATGTTTTGGAGTAGCGTGCTGAGGTTTTTTGTTTGTTTGCTTGTTTTGTTTTTTTCCTGGAGACAGGGTTTCTATGTGTAGCCCTGTCTGTCCTGGAACTAGCTCTATAGACCAGACTGGCCTCAAACTCACAAAAGTCTGCCTGCCTCTGCCTCCCAAGTGCTGAGATTAGAGGCGTGTCACCACCCAGCTGGGATTTTTTTTTTTTTAATACCTCAATCTTTTTTGTAAGCTTGTATTATTTATCTATAGATTTTGTTAAATCTCTCTTCTCTCCCCTCTTTCTCTTTGTGTGGGGGTGTATTCTTGTTGACTTTGAGGAATATGTTGATGTGTTTGTAGAGGTTAGTAAGTGTAAAATTCAAAGGTAGACCACGGGCAGGCTGGGGATCTGAAAGAGATGTTTCCCATTCAGTCACTGGCCACCTACTTGCTGGTGATCACTTGCAATTTTGTTC
Source organism: Sigmodon hispidus (assembly GCA_004025045.1). Taxonomy (NCBI): domain Eukaryota; kingdom Metazoa; phylum Chordata; class Mammalia; order Rodentia; family Cricetidae; genus Sigmodon; species Sigmodon hispidus. Next base: position 16,567 of record PVIH01015503.1, on the reverse strand, counting down.
TGTTAAATCTTTCTACTGATTCTGAGAGGCTCACCCACATTGTGGAGCACAGTCTTCAGTTTTAAATGTTCATCAGACTCAAGCATAACCTCACAGAAATGTTAGAACTAATGATCATATATTTGCATACGACAGTTCCACCCAGTTGACATACAACATTAGCCTGGAAGATTCTCTCACTATGAAACACCTTTTCTATGACGGGAACCTTCCTGCCTTTACCTCCTCCCCTTTGACTTCCTGCTTTCAGAGATCTGCTCTGGCCTTTCTGCAGTCCAACCTCTCTCTCTGCTCTTCTTGGAGTGCTGTGTTCTGAATGGTCTAGCTGCTTCCTTCAAGGGCACACAGGGGCACTTGTGGAGTCTCTGGCTCCACCTCTTACCCTACTTCCTTTGCTCACAAAGCCCATAGCCTAGCTTCTTCTTGTAACTCCACCCCAGAGCTCAGAACAGAAGCCAAGGCTTCCTGCCCACCTCTTCTAGTCTCCCCTTTCTCTCGGCTCGCCTGCTGCCTTGGTTTGTTTACTGTTGCTCTCTCTCTCTCTCTCTCTCTATATATATATATATATATATATATATATATATATATATATATTTGTTGTTGTTGTTGTTGTTGTTTAGCTCATGGTTCTGGAGGCTGAGAATTCCAAGAACATGGTGTTGACTTGTATTTGGCATCCTGCAAGGGTCTTCTTGCTGCATCATAACACAATGGAGACAGAGCAAGCTTTCTAGAGAGAGCTTGCATTTATATCATAGCCACACTCCACAATCCATTAAGCCATTAGTTTATGGATGATTTCTTTTCACCTTCCAAAGGCTCCTTCTCCAAGTACCATTAACATATGAGAATGAGGATCAAGTTTCTAACATGTGAACTGCAAGGAATGGGAGGTCAGAGGACAGAAGGCCAGGCACCTCAACATGTGTCCACCTTTTATACCCAATGCATTAAGAGTGGTCTCTCCCAGAGCAGTGGCACATACCTGTAAATCCAGCACTCAAGCTGCAGCCAGAGGATTGTGTGTTTGAGGTTAGCCTGGGTTACACAGTAAGAACCTATCTCAAAGGTACAAAAAAGAAAGCAAACAAGCAAGTCCCTGACCTTATCACTTTAATTTCCTGTCTCCTGTCTCCAAAGTGGAGGTCCTTTCCAGAATGTGTAGGTTCCTTTGTGAGTGGGTGCCTCTTAGATCTTGCTGACTGTAGCTCCTTCCTGTCTCTTGCACAGGGAGCTTTGTTGAGGCTAGGAAAGTTGCCAGGAAACCTGAAGCCTAATAGAGAAGAAAGGACTAGAAGCCTTGGGGGCATGAACAGGTGGCCGAGCATCGGTACACTATAGGAGCAGATCACACAGCACTTCCATGCCATGGTAAGATTGCGGCACATCTGGAAGGCTTGGCAGCTGGGAATTCCACTGTGAGTCATTCTTGTTGCATTTGGAGCTAATGATGGCATATTGGCCCTGGCAGGGATGCATTGAATTTGTTTGAGACAGCACGGCACTGAGGATATGGACAGCTGGTGATGGCTGGACCACTGCTGCTGTACTTGACATTGTGGGCTTTCTTGGAGGTTGCTGGATGCCTGCTAAGTTTAGCAGATATAGGTTCTCATTGTCGGTGGGGAAGGGTGCTCACATTTCTCTTCATTAACAGGGTCTACAGATGTGGCCAAATGTCCCAGGATGGATGGGGACAAAATTACTCTAGTTGAGAGGAATATCACTCTGGTATCTCTTGATAGGTACCCTAAGCCCTGTGGTGGGGTCAAGAGGCAATCCATTGTGCATTTGGGATTAGAGTGATTCAGGCAAGGAGAGTAATCTTCCTGAGGCAGGAGGAAGAGGTTGCCACAGATGCCAGGAGACAACTTTGGGAGTCCTGGCTTCTGAGCTGGGGTGAGGGGACGGTGTATGAGTGTGTGCATAGGAGTGTGCTTGTGTGTGTGGTGTCTGAGTGTGCACACAGGAGTGCTCTTGTGTGTGTGGTGTATGAGTGTGTGCACAGGAGTGTGCTTGTGTGTGTGGTGTCTGAGTGTGCACACAGGAGTGCTCTTGTGTGTGTGTGGTGTCTGAGTGTGTGCACAGGAGTGTGCTTGTATGTGTGCTATGAGTGTGTGCTATGAGTGTGTGCATAGGAGTGTGCTGGTGTGTGTGGTGTATGAGTGTGTGCATAGGAGTGTGCTGGTGTGTGTGGTGTCTGAGTGTGTGCATAGGAGTGTGCTTGTGTGTGTGTGGTGTATGAGTGTGTGCACAGGAGTGTGCTTGTGTGTGTGGTGTCTGAGTGTGTACATAGGAGTGAGCTTGTATGTGTGCTGAGTGTGTGCATAGGAGTGTGTTTGTGTGTGTGTGCTGTGTGAGTATGTGCATAGGAGTGTGCTTGTGTGTGTGTGTGTGTGTGTGTGTGTGTAGGGGGGTGTGAAACTCAGAGATAAAATTTTGGTGTCTCCCTGTCACTATTGACTATTAATCTTTTGTGTGTGGATGAGGTGGGGGTGGAGCACTAGTGTGCAGGTCAGAAGATGGCTCTATGGTCTTGGTTACCTCCTTACATTTTTATGTATCTCCAAAAACTTTGCAAAGAATTTAGTTTTTTTAAACAACCAAACTCATGAAAACCTAGGTGACTGGAACTGGAGTCATGGCTCAACAGTTAAGAGCACTGGCTGTTCTTGCAGAGGCCCAGGTTCAATCCCCAACACCCACACAATGACTCACAACCATGTTTAACTATTGTTCCAGGGGATTCAACACTCTCTTCTAGATTACACAGGCACCAGAAACATATGTGCACATTGTACACAAATACGCATATGGGAAAAATATCCATACACAAAATAGTAAACTTAAAAACCTAAACCAAGCCAAAAGCCTGGATGACTAGGGGAAACAACTCAAAGCCCCCACTGTGGTGGTATTATGGCACACTGTAAATATTTGTCCCTCCTACTGGTTTAATAAAAATGTTGACTAGCCTAAAGCAGGCAGAAAGTGTGGGCGGGGCTACTAGACTAAGAAAGTCTCTGTTCTGGAAGCATCCTAGAGCAGAACATAGACGCTAGCAGAGATACCACAGAGAAGCAGAGATGCCAGGAGACACAGAGGAAGAAGTTGAAATGCTGCTGAGAAAAGCTACAGAGCCCCATGGCTGAACAAGATAAGAATCATGGGTTAGTTTAAGAGCAAAGAGTGAATAACCCAATCAAAAAGTGGGGTTCAGAACTAAAAAGGGAATTCTCAGCAGAAGAATTACAAATAGCTGAAAGGCACCTGAAAAAGTGCTTGGCGTCTTTAGTCATCTGAGAAATGCAAATCAAAACAACTTTGAGATACCACCTTACACCTGTCAGAATGGCTAAGATTAAAAACATAGATGACAGCCTATGCTGGAGAGGTTGCGGAGCAAGGGGAACACTCTTCCATTGTTGTTCAGCCACTCTGGAATGTAGTATGGAGGTCTCTCACAAAACTGGGAATCAATCTCCCCAAAGATCCAGCAATAGCACTACTGGGTATATACCTTAAAGATGCACATTTGCGTTCCAAAGGCATTATCTCAACTATGTTCATAGCAGCATTATTTGTAATAGCAAGGACTTGGAAACAACCTAGATGCCCCACAACTGAAGAATGGATTAACAAACTGTGGTACATCTACACGATGGAGTACTACTCAGCAGTAAGAAAAAATGATATCCTAAAATTTGCAGGCAAATGGATGGATTTGGAGAATATCCTTCTGAGTGAGGTATCACAATCCCAGAAAGATAAGCAGGGGATGTATTCACTCATTAGTGGACTTTAAACAAAAAGCTAAGCATGTCCAAGCTACAAACCACAACCACTGAACAGCTTCGGATCTGAAACACTTTGGACAGGCACTGTGGATCCCACTCCCTCCAGAGAAACACCTGACCCAGTCTTGATGTTGGGGTGAGGGAACTGGATCTGCCTGGAGTGGATGCTGAACTAAGCCACCTTGGGACCTCCTGCCCTTGCTGGGGAGGAGATAAGGAGATGGGGAGAAAAGAGAGTGACTGGGAGGGGCGGGAGGGGGAAGGGAGTTTGAATAAGGGTATACATGGATAAAAAAATGACTTTATTCATAGTAAAAAAATATTGAAAAAAAAAGGAGTAAAGAATTAGCAAGTTATATGCCTGGGCCCTAGGCCGATTAGTGTAAAATTAATGTGTCCATGCCTCTGTGGGACTGCGAAACTGCAGATCTGTGAGTTAGACAGAACCTCAGAGCTAGATTGGAAAGTCCGGGCCAGAAACATAACACCTCACACTACATGTATGGCTATAGGCTGCTAGGGTTCTAAGTGAAGTTCTTTACTGCCCCAGTGCCCCTTCACATGGACTTCCTGCCTGTGGAGCAGCTCCACTAGCCAGAATGAGGCATTCCGGGCTTGGGCAGGGCTGCATGTTCAAGGCTGTCAGCCCCTGAACAGTAGGCTGTCCTGCAACCTTGAGTACCGTTTTGTTTATAACAGTCTATGTAGCCCTGGGTATCCTGGAACTCTCTATGTAGACTAGGCTGGCTTCACTTTCAGAAATCTACCTACCTTTGCACCCAAAATGGGATCAAAGGTGTGTGCCACCACACCTGGCTACAGTTAGCCTCTTAAAGAGAGGTAACAAAACCCACTCCACAATGTCCTCAGGGGCCTTTCTGAAAGAAGGCAATGCAACTGCCTACTTATCGCAGTATCTTCACACAAAAACTCAGCAGAATACAACATCTGTGCAGTTGAGCCTAAACTTAAAGTTTAACTAGATTGAGGTGGGTAAAGTGTGTACAGTTCCACCAGGCCTTGAGGCCAGGTGTCTAGGGCCTGGGTAAAAGAGACTCGTCTTGTGAGGATAAGGTGGGGATTAGCATGGGAGTGTGCACATACATAAATAAAAGCTTAAGAAGTCGGTGGAGCGTGGACCTAGAATGCAGTAGAGCTGGGAAGTTCCTCTGTCTAACTAGGGAGATGCTGGGGGACAACCTGAGAAACACAGCTCTCTAGAGCTTCCCAGGCTGAGCAGCTGCACTCAGGAGTGCATGTGTATACTATGCTGTCAACGGGGAGAATCCCTGCCACACAGCTATGCTCCTTGCCACTGAACCTTCCTTCTAAATGCTACCCAGAGTCCCACTGGGGCCCAAACTCTAGTCATGCCAGGGTCTCTGAGATTTGTTTGGGATCTAGCTCTAAGAAGCACCTTCCTTGTAAGTAAATGTCCCAAATGCAGCTATCAGCAAGAGTGGAACTTTGCTGAGCATCAGCAGCTGAATGTCAGCAGTCTTGCTCAGCATCACCTAGTCACCAGAGGCACAGCCTCATCTTCATGTCACACGCCTACATGTGGTCTGACCTGCCAAGGTCTTATTCCATGTTTATGTTGCCTTCCAATGACATATGACAAAAGAGGTTACAGGTGAGCTCAGTGGATGCTTGGGGGTCTGATCTGGTATCTGCACAGTGATCAGCAATGGATTTTGGTTGTGTAGGAAGCAGAGGTGGAACAGGACTGCTTTGTTGGAGATAAATAAGCAAGAGGAAGTGGCCTTGTCTGAGGAAGGTCTGCCACATTAAAAGAGAGCCTGCAGAGCAGCTCAAGGTTGGCAGAGGAGAGAGACATCTGGATGAGTGTGCATTCTTCTGGGCCTGAGTGCCAACTAAGTTTAGGTTCACTCCCAAAGGCCACAAAGAGCTTGACGTCTATCAGACAAGTTTGTGGGAAATAATGGCCAAGAATGGGATACTGGTAACTGGGAGGGATTCAGAATGACTCAAGAATAACAAGAATGGTTATTAAGAATGAGGTTAATATCAAAGCCACTTATTTTTTTTTAAATCAAACACTTTATTTCCACATAACAAGCGCAAAAAACTCCCAAACACTTTTAACAATACAATTAACGAAGTTATGAAGTCAGTTATATACTACTCAAAGCCCCAAAAGGTCACTCAGCTTAACGTTCCAAACATCTCCATACATGGTTTTTCAAAGCTACCTTTGGTTTTTGGAAAAACCAGCATGGACGTCAATACACACCGAATGCATTGAACATTTGCTTAGTTACGGTGTCCGACATTAGCTTACAGCTGTCAAGCTGGAGCGTGATTTGAAGTCACACAGACACAGTCTGCCCTAGAGCTCCAACGGAGAGGAGCAAAGGGCACGGTGGTGGCATCCCCACTGTGTGAGAGGTATGAGAGGTCAACACTAGGAGGCTGTCAAGTCACTAAGCGTCATGTTCCGAATGGTCCCGCTGAGGCTTGAGATGGGCACAGATGGTGGGGACGGTGAAGCCACAGAAGAGTTTTGAGCAACAAGATCCCAAAGATGCTCGGGGGAGGAGGGAGCAAGCTACAGCTTCCACTGTTCTCACATTATCTCAGGGTGATTGTG